>JAQGBH010000022.1:0-98863 GCA_034698265.1 Sminthurinus aureus
GGATGGGTTTGCTTCTCTGTAAATGTGTTTTTAAAAGCAAAAAATGTAGATATTTTCCTTTAATAAATTGAAAAAAAATCAGCTTACACTAGATAAAATAGAAATTTTTGGGGAAAATTTTAAGGTGTACTGATTTTGGGGTCTCAAAAAATGGCAGCTATATACATGCTACATGACACAATCCGTAACCCATATCCCCGCATGTACAATGTACAATGTATAATGTAGATCCTGTGTGTAACAGCCAAGCAGTTGAGTTGAAAAAGTTCATCCTTCTTTTTATTCTTGATGTTTGACTTTCTAATCAGAAGTGTAAACGGACAAAACCATGTAGAATGTGGATGGATAGAGAAGATAAAGGATAGGGTTCAAGTGTAGAGTGTAGAATGTAGAGAAAATTTCAAGAATTCTAGATTCTACATCCGAGTATTCGAGCATTTGAGAATTTGAGCAACCAGCAACCAGCAGCCAGCAGCCAACATCCGCGGATCAGAAAAGTCGTAAAATGCAAAAAATACAAATATTCCTCCATATGTGTATCTTTCAGTTTGGAATTTGGAATTTGAGATTGAGGAATCCGGAATCCGGAACATATTTTCAACCAAGAGCTTCAAATGTACAAATGTATCTCATACTTTTTTTTGTATTAAACAAAATATTTTTTACTACCTGCCCTTTCAACTTTTATGTGTCTTTCTCCATCAATTTTTTTTGACATGAGTTCATTTTGAAACTATAAAAAATAAAAAAGTTGAAGAGAAAAAAAATACTCGAGACTCAAGACTTGAGAATGTTTTATATATTTTATATTTCATACTCGTGTAATTTTCCCTTTCTGTCTTGCTTTTTTTACACTTTTTTGACTTTTGACTTTTAACACATCATACTTTTCATGTAAAGTGTAAACAAAATCAGGCGATAGGGGTAGAGCGTGAAAACTTTTATAGTTTTCAACTATACATGCTTTTATGTTTTACGGTTCCGATGCTGGTTGTTCGATGCTCGATGCAAAAAACCAAGAACAAGACGAACATGAGTAGGCAAGAGAAACGCGGAAAATGGATTGTACAGCATAAATGTCGTATATGTTACATATCTGATATCTGATTTGTTGTTCAATAGACAATATGCAGTGTACGGCTGTATGCTTTGTGTGACATGGTCAAATATATGTTATGTTTAAAACTAAAAATCCATGATTTGCAACTATTACTCGTGATTTTATTATTTGCATTCGTATTTTTGAATAAAATTACAAAATGTGGTGTTTGTAGCTTCAGGTTTTTCATTTTCATTTTATGATATTTGTGACGTACAATGCGGGAAGAAGGGGCACTGAACATTTATGTATCACTAGTGAACTAAGAAAATTCTAGATTCTAGATTCTGGATTCTAGAATCAATATGTGAGACAGAAAATTTTAAACAAAGTGGAAGGATCCAGATAAAAAGTTTAGATGGAGAATTGAGACAACATAATGTATCAGTAAGCCAACAAACTTTGTTTCACCTACCTCTTTCGACATATTTCTTATTTACACTATATTTCTCGATAAAGGGGAAAAAACTCCATCACATTTGCAAATATAGGTAAAAGTTTTCCTTTATTTAGAATATCTTCTTTCTCTACTTGACTGCCTAAATTCTACATTCTACATTCTACATTTTACATCAGAATGCCACTCGTGCCAAACGTCACAGGTATACCTGTGACGTTTGACTGTTGAATCAGTGATAAGATGTCGTATTGAGTATTGAGCATTGACATATTATATGCAAAAAAGTTTACAAGTTTGCCCCAAGTAATAAAAATAAAGCCGCATCTTTCAACACACAGTGCACAATTCACAACAGCGTATTGGTCGTTCAATGTACAGGGTATGCCAAAATAATACACACTGTTTTCTAACCTTAAAACTATGCAGTTGCACAGCTAGAGCTCAAAACTCAAAACAAAGGACACATTGATCTGTTTTGTGTTTTGTGTAGAGTGTTGTGTTTTAATGCACAATAAAAGAAAAAGTTTTAAAAAAGATGAACGTTGGAACATGTATCCACAGATCAAAGATCCAACGAGATGATAATGATTAATGATGGATGAAGAAAATAAATGAGATATGTTATTTTTTTCAGTAAGAATTTTTCACATTTTATTATTCAGCGTCAGTTTCTTTGGAGTGAACTTTATATAAATTTCCATGCTGTGCAAAGACAAAGACATGTTTGAATTGTAACAATAATAATAATAATAATACCTATTATTACTCATGTATTATGTATTATGTATCATGTACAGTCATTTATATCAGATATCACTATGATTAAACATTGTATCGTAATTGTAATATTTTAATAATAATTCTGTTGTTGTCAAAGTATAAATAACTTTATCGATTATCGACAGAATAAAAACGTGTATTTAATCGCATCTTTATCATTATCATTAGGAATTAAATTAACTTTTATTTATTTACATAAAACCATAAACCACAAATCAGAAAATAGAGTACACAGAGTTCAAAAATCTTGGTTTTTTTGTATTCTCTGCAAAAACTGCAGCATTAAAAAGATGGGAGAGTAACAAAAAAATGTAAAAAAGAGTAGACTATATATAAAGTTTTTTGCATTAGTTAATGGAAAGGATCAACCTGGATTGATGCTAATTCGATTAAAATGATCAAGCTCTATGTTTGGATGTAATGGTGAGGTGGGACTGATTTCATCAGATTCTGAAATTATTTTATCTAGTGTACTTAGATTTCCTGCTCCAGTTCCAGTACCAGTTCCAGAAAGAGTGTGAAGAAGGAGTGAGGTATGAGCAAGATCAGGAACTGAAGGTAAAGTGGATGATACACCAGAACCAGAACCAGAAGAAGCTAATACTCCAGAGGTTATCGTTGGCATCCCTTTTGTTGATGAGGATGCTCCTGCTGCCGAGTTTTGCAATAGTTTCTTGGGTTTTCTGAAATGTTTTCTGTGTTGAGGCGAGTTGTCAGATACTGTCGAGGTGGAAGAGGAGGCTTCTTCTTTACGAAGGTACTTGAGACGTTCCTTCTCATGGGAATTGTCTGCACCTTCACACTCGTACGACGCCAGTGAGAGAGCTAGACAGAGGAAAAACACAAGCACATTTACCTTCAAATTCACATCCACATCCACACTCACAAAGACATAGATATTTCATAATAGAGAGGAAATTTATGGAGAAACAAGAGCAAATAACACTGGAATATCTACAATCTAAAACCTACAGTCTACAATCTACACGTGAAAATATCAGAGAGGAGTGAATCCCTATTTTATCCATGGAGAATGGAGAAATACATCCATCTATCTATAATCTATCTAGAATCTAGAAACTAGAATCCAGAATCTAGAAATCCAGAATCTAGAAATCCAGAACCTACAACTCCATACAAATGAAACTCTAACTGAAATCAGATCGGTTCATAAGTCAACGTCAAATTCTAGGATAGAAAATAAATATCAAATCCCTATGCTGAAATCGTAGTGTGACTATGCTGTTGCTTCTACTAAAACACCTACACTTTTTTCTACAGTTTCAATGTCTACAGTCTACAGTCTACATGTATGCCAAATGCAACTTTTGTATGTATGTAATCACTTTAGTATTAAATATTCAATCTCATTTCAAATATCGATAAAATAATCAAATAATCGATTTCATTTCTATTTCCCATTTCAGTCCCATTTCCTTTCTCCTTGTTCCAGTTCCAGTTTCATCTCCGCTTCCGTTTTGGGTTTTGGGATTTTGGCATCTGCTTATTTATTTATCCATGCCTTAAATTAGCAAGAGTACAAAGTAGGACAGGAGATAGAAAGGAGAGAGAAAACCATCTATAGAAAAAATAAAACATTGAAAATGAATTCATTTACCATTGTCAGATGAAAGGATGGGAGTATTGTTGAGCGCATCCAGAACACTTGGAACTTTTGGAAAAGTACACTTTATTTGCTGCCAGGCCATTATTTCCGTCACTTGCTTGGCAAACTGCCAAATCTTTTCAAAATTAACATATCCATTTGGAAGTCTAAGGACAAGAAACAACAAAACAACGAGACAATAAATACAATGTAAGAAACATGATTAAGACAATGGCAGTAAATAAAACACATTTTCAGCTCTTATCCCCTCTTTATTGTTTATCACTTATCACTTTACGAGGCAAGACGTGTGCACAACATATACTATGCAAAATGTACAATGTATATTGTTTAATGTACATTGTACATATTGGACAGAGCATAGCTAAAGTTAATGAAAATTCACTTGACTGTACTTAATATCCAAAATCCAAGTCATTCAAGAGATTAGACATGATCAAAATAAATAAAGTAAAATAAAATAAATGCAACTCACTTGGAAGCACACGCTTCGTTGAGAAAGTACAAATCTTTTACTAGCAGTGAAAAGAAGGGAATCACAATTTTTTGTCTTTCATCCGCACCTGCAGATCGCCAAACTGCTGCCTTCAAAATAAAACAAAAACACATAAAATCAGCAATAGCTATGTAATTTTTTTTATACCGCACAAAATTCATTTTCGCATCCTCATCATTGTTGTCTTTTACTATTCTTTGACTTAGAGTCTAGAGTCTAGACTTTTTGAAAGTCATTATTAAAATGTACAAAGTGCGGTAAATAAACAGGAAAGAAAGCACTTTGGTATGCAAATTACTGTAATTTGAGTTAATTGATCATTGATCATCTGCATTAGAAGTTCTACAACAATAATTTTATTGTGTATCATTAGTCATTATTGATGAAAACAAAAGGCAAGAGACATAAATTGCGTTTGACTTGTATTGGGAGTAACTTTATCAGTTAAAAGTTAAAAGGGTTTTTGTGTTAAAAGGCCCAAAACTCGTAGCTCCTATTCGTAACCATTTTAGTCAATCAACAACATCCATCAACCATCAACTAACAACAAGTAATGGATCCTCTCTCTTTTGCTCTCCACGATCCACAATCCACAATCCTTTGTGATGCAGAATGTAGACGGGCATAAAGATAGATGGTAAATTTAGAGAAAATACATCATGTCCCATTTGTGACTATGACTGCATACTTCATACATTGTACAATGCATATTGTACAGTGTACAAAATATACAAAACAACGTACAATATACGCTCTACAGCAAACCGAACCGATAGCCAACCGAAGCCACAAAATGGAGAATTATAGACACCAATAGTAATTTATTTTGACATTGTGTCGTAAAATGCATTTTGTATAGAAAGTCGAGAATCTAGAATCTAGAAAGGAAGTTCCATAGTAATCCGAGCACCTTTCATGGGTACGGAAAATGCAGAAAAGGAACCACTACTCACCTTCTTAAAACCAATAATATGAGCAAAGGGAAAAGGGAAAAAAAGAGTTTATATATTTTATATTTTATCTTTCTATTTTCTATGTATTTCTTTCTTTCTTCTTTCCGATCCCTAAAAAGTTGAGGGTTGGTAAAGGCCTTTACCAAGATATCCTTTCCTCTTCCCTTTTCACCATATTACCCTTCTCACTTTCCGATTCCGTTTTCTCCTCTCAATTCTCAATGTATAGCATAAAATTTTATTTGGAAAGTTTTTGAGAAAAGTTAAGTTTCACAAAGTTCCTCCTTCCGTCTCCTCCTCGTCCTGGTATTCAATAAGGACGAGGACTCGGCGTGAGGCAGAACCACTTTTAAAAGCGGAACAATAAATAGAGACAGAGAGTGGCTCAATGTTTGAAAATTTTAGACATTTTGAGTTTTTGGAATTTGGAATTTGGAATTTTGTTGTAAACTGATCAAACATTAAATATCGTATCAAGTACCAAGTATCAAGACTCAAGTGGACTGTTTCAATGCCTTTGGTTGAAAATGTGTAGGAAGGCTGCAGAAATTTTGTAATAGAATCCAGTAGCCAAAAT
The DNA here is from genome assembly GCA_034698265.1 of Sminthurinus aureus. Lineage (NCBI taxonomy): Eukaryota > Metazoa > Arthropoda > Collembola > Symphypleona > Katiannidae > Sminthurinus > Sminthurinus aureus. The sequence continues at coordinate 5,933 of JAQGBH010000022.1, forward strand.
GCAGAGAACCCAGAACGTGTAGAAAGTCTACATTCAGCTATCAGTATACCCTGCATAATCAAATTCCAGATTCCAGATACCAAATACCAAACACATATGGTGGAGAAAGAAAAGAAAGGAGGGATAAAAATACAAATGGAGCTCACAGCTCAAAGCTCAGTGTTCAGTGTTCAGTGTTCAATGTCGTTGGGATTTATTTCATTGCAGTAACTTGCGTTCTCCTCCTTTCCTCCTTCCAGCTGTCTGTCTTCCTGACAATCCTGACAATCCAGTCTGCCAGACTGGAGGCAGATTTTCTTATTTATGCAAAGTTATCCCTGGGATTTTATTTCATTTGATATTGTAATACAAACACAATGCTCCAGGACCGTTACATTTGTTTGCATCATGTAAGTTTTTGTCTACGTATGTGAAATGTGCAATGTGTAGATTTTAGATTTTGTGTAGAATTGAGCATTGAGCATTGAGCATTGAGCATTGAGCACTGGTTACGACAGCAGACCTTAGACTTTACTTAGACAAACGAGTTTGATGTCATGACCTTTGGCGGTTATTTTTCTCCTGCGTGTTGTATCTACTTTGCCGCTGACTGCTGACTGTTGACGCCATTGAATTTCAACTCGATATTCAAATTCACTCATGTATCAAACAAATAAAGCCACAGCCTGTCTCGATTCTCAATGCTCGATGCTCGATGCTCAATACTAGATTGAAAATTTAAATGAAAAAGAAAATCAAGTCTGGACACGAGACAGCTAACTGTCCGTTGTACAATGGACAATGAACGATAGACGATGAACGATGGACAATGGACAACCGAAGAGCACATGTGGCCTTTTAATTCTAGTTCATTTTATTCGGTCTGGTCGGGTCTGGTTTCATTTAGTCCAGTATGCGTCGGCTTGGTTTGGTTTTTGAATTTTTGAATGACGCAGAAGTGAAATGAAAATGAAGTGGTGGGATAGTCGAAATTTTTGTGGTTTTTTCCAGCTCTCCTCTGCTCTCTGTCGAGTAACAAAACTCTTCACTGACGTGTGAAAACAAAGTTCAACATTGCTATTTGTATTGGTATTGGTATTTTATTTATCTATACTTGGGCAAAATCATGACGGTTGATGGGTTTTCCAGAGTCCAGAGATAGACAGATGCAAAAAAGCATACCAAGCAAAATATCTACAAGTAAATTGATAAATGGAGGAATATTGTGTAGAAAACGTATCTACAATCTACAATCCAGAATCTATCACCTAAAATCTACAATCCAGCAGAACATGCAAGAAGAATGGGAAATGGAGGGTGATGATCTTTTGTAGTCTGTTCTTTGTTTGTTCGTTTTGTGCAGTGTGCACACTGTACTGTGTACTGCGTATCATATGTCATATCAGAATGTGTCATGTGTCTTGTGTGGTGGATGGTGGATGTAATATACAATATACAAAACAATCTACCAAAAACCGTCATGCTAGAGAAAACATCCTAGTGAATGTGACGCCTTTGACCGTGTTAATAATAATAGTTGAGAGAGCCTTGTCCGTAGAGCAAACTAATGAAACAGTGAAAACACCAACACCAACGACAAGGACAATGACAACAAAAACGACACGAGGTTAAATCAATTGAATCCAGGCTCAAATTTTGCAAATTCACGACAACATGTATAATGTACAAGGTTGAAAATATGCAGCCAGTTCATTTCACCATTTTATGCGTGCATATTTGAACGGCTCGCTAGATCGATTTATTAAACATGCACAAACAATTTGCATGTAATGGTGAATGGTGACGGTGAATTTAGTGATGACAGAAGACAGAGGATAGAATCAAAGTGTAGAAGGAAAAGTAAGTACACATAGGATAAAATAGGGAACAGAGTTACATTCCTTCAACATTCAACATTTAAAAATCAACATCAACATTAACGACCTATCAGTAAAGACGAGCCCAGGAGATGGAAATAGATGGAGAGCGGCAGCATAATTTATTAGCCTGTTCAATTTTCTTTGGTAATTACTAAATAATTAATTTAAGGAGAAACTAACCGTTGCCGACGTTACTACATGTTACAAATAGTTACCACTCTAAATTCTGAATTCTACACCACTCTCTCCAGCAGCACCTTTCCGCCGCACATTTACCACATTTACCCACTTTCTACAACAACAAACGACTCCCTGTGTTTATTCACAGTATCAACTTAGGAATATGTGGGCAATGAAATCCTGTTTGATTAGTATCTGATTCAAACCCAAAATTTCCAAGTATTCCACATTCCATATTCTAAATTCTACATTCTACGCACTAGATTTAGGATTTTAGATTTTAGATTCTAGATTCTAGATGAACTTGCAGAGAATTTGAGATTCGAGAAAAACATTGAGCATTGAGCATTGAATATTGAATATTGGTGAAAATTAATGAAAAAAGTGCAGTTGTACAAATTACGGGATTTTTTGAGGATTCTTAAGTTCTCATCCAGATTTACTGTATGTAGGAAGTAGAAAGTAGAAAGTAGAAAGGGAGAGGAAAACAGCGAGAGACAGAAAGAGAGAGAGAGTAGGGCAATGATGATGGAAAATGATAGGAATGGCTGTCAGAGAACTTTTTGCAGTCGACAATTCACATGTACATGAATTCATGTATGTATACATACGGAATAGGGAATACGGACTACGGCATTATTGCATGCTCATAATCATGAATCATGACACACGCAGACAGTTTCTACTTTTGTTCTCTGATAGTTCTGTCGAATAATGCGTACATCGTACATGGTACATGGATCAGGATGAGGATTGGGTAGAGGATGAAGGAAGTGGAGGTTGAGAATGAAAAGGAGGATGAGGTTAGGTCTGTCAGTATGATGATGCTGTAACGTGGTGAAATGGTGGTTGGTGTATATGCACACACATAATATATAATATACCTTACAACTTATATCATTAGTTACGTTAGTTGGTACTTTTTGGTCTTTGGTCTTTGGTCTTTGCTTACCTTGAGCGTGGATCGATACGACGCAAAATTATTTGACGGATCCATGTTATTCTCCAGCAGTGAGAGTTGAGCCGTGCACACTTTGTTCCACTGAAATAGAAAGGTTACACATTGTAGATTGCATCAAAAGACAAGAACAAGAACAAGAAGGCGATGAGGATCGCAGTACGAATCCATTGCATTGGATTGGGTTGGGTTGAATTGAGTTGAGTAGAGTTGAGTTGAATGGGATTGCATTTCCATTTCCATTTTCCACCATCAAAACAGTCATTCAGTTTCAAGGAATACGCATAGGAAGAGGAATTTCCAGTGTGACAGGATCCCGAGACCGTTCCATTTCATACCATACCATGCCATGCCATTCCACAGTCACAGGGACATTGATGCAGCCAGAACCAGAGCCAAGAAGAACCAACAAGAAAATAAGAAAAGAGAAAAGAAAGAGCCATTAATTATTTTTCTCCTGGTCGACAACTCAACTTGACGTGGGAGAAGTTTATCCCATCAAATTCATTCTCATTACATTAGATTCTCTCCCTTTCCCTTAGACATACAGTAGAAATACATACGTGGGCATGCTACAATCTACAGTCTACCATCTACAATCTAGAATCTACACCCTCTACTATATTCCACTGTACACTGTACACTGTACACTGTACATTGTACATTGTACATGCCATACCATACCAGATCAGGCCACTAAGTTAGTTCAGTTTAGTTGAGCCAAGATCATGGAATGTGGAATACAAAATACAGAATATAGAATGCAGAATGCAGACTGTAGAATGTAGACAGCAGACAGTAGAAGTAGACAGTCGGGCTAAGGAAGGAATGGACATTCAGGGAAAGAGAATGGAGGAAGATGGAAGACGCGGAACAAATAACAGAATTGTAAGCTTTCTTGTCCTAAGTGGATGTAATTGATTCCCCCGATAAAACAAGACATTGCAACGCAGGAGCCTCTTTGCCCTCTTCTCTACTCTCTCTGCTTTCTACTGTATATATTTTCTACATTTACCCCTATTTTCTTACTGCTTTCTTCGTCTATCTACCTACCTACTGTATACTGTATATTACCTTCCACCTAGCCATCTACATTACAGTTCTGTGTTAATGGGATATACATGAGTGTATTTTCCTACTGTCTACCTTTTGCAGTCTACCTCGTATCCTCGTATCCTCCAGCTACCGTCTGTACTATGTACTGTATATATTATACATGTACCACTTTCCTCTCTTCCAAACTTAGCAAAACCAAACCAAACCAAACCAAAATAAGATTCATTCCGTCGACAAACAAAGTGACTGCGTGAGTGAGTGAGTGAGTCTTGAGCCTTGAGACTTGAGACTCGAGACTCGAGTAGTGAGCAACTCTCAACCTAAAACTCATTTGAAATTAATTCGATTATTTACCATTCATTCTCTCCAATTCCTCTCCGATTCTGTATTCTATATTCTACCCTTTCCTCTCATTTTCTCGCTCTCGCTCTCGCCCTATTTGTCTCGCCTTTTGTTGTTGTTCACATTTTATTGTTGACATCTTCCATCTTCTATTACCATTGTCATGTTTCTTGTACACTGTACAATGTATAATGTACATTGTATATGGACGTGTATCAAGGCTGTCATACTGTCGTACACTGTACGAATACAAACACAAAGAGAACCACACTCTGGATTCTAAATTCGATCCACCCAGAGTCTGTTTACACTACCACCGTCTTGTTTTGTTTCAAACAGCCCTTTTTACCATTCCTCCTGCCTTCTGTTTTGGTTTTGTTCTTTTGCAGTCCCTACATTGTACTTATGCATACTGAAGGTCCTCTACAAGAACTAGTTCCAGCTCCCAGGATCACCTTTTAATGCATTGGGCTCAAAGTGTCATTAAATATTGTTTATGAGTTGGAAGAAATATCTGTAAATATAGGGAAAGGGAAACAGAAAAATCCTGGCCATTTATCATCCATGTTACCTAAAATCTACAAGCTACAGCCTAATTGCCAATTAGTGTGTTTATTTTTACTTTTTTTTAATGTGAGGGTAAATTATAGGGGAGAGGGGAAAGGAACAGTCGGTACATTTGATCGTTTGATCATTCGGAGTTTGCATACATTGTAATTGAATTTCTTGAGAGTTGTAAGTTTCATATTATGTAAAATTTAAAGAACAGTAGGACAAAAGGAGTACGACAACTTACAGTTTTCTTGAGTCGTCCAATAGGGCCTATGTTTAGTCCAGCTATGATGGCCATCACTGAATTAAAATTACCAATATTATAACAATGTCTCCCAGTTTCTATCCAATATTCTACGGTTCGGATTCGATTCTTCTTTTTCGGCACCTATCAACATCAACATCAAAAAGAAATCAAATTAAATTACATTGCATCTTTTATATTTTGATTTCAAAGTACATTTTTGCAGAGGGTTAAAAATGATGATATTAACTACACTAAAACTAAGCGTAAAGAATCCAAGAAGAAATACAAATGTAGATTGGAAATGTTCAGACTTCTACATTCTCCATTCTCCACTCTCCATTCTAGAGCATGTTCTTTTACTTACTTTAACAATTTCCGTTGCTACAAAATAAGATAAGCGGTTGAACCACTGAATATAATATTCAAGGTTTCTCGTCTTCTTCACCTCTTTCACAAAATGAGATTCTGGCTGATTAATATCTTTAACAAAGGCCTATAGAAAAAACATTAACAGGAGAAATTTATTTTTGGATTAGAAATCTCTGTTAACTCTGATCAAATGCACAATTACAATAGTTAATGTCTCTTTAATTATTATTTGTGATTTACATATCGTTGATTTAGTTTATTTCTTACTTGAACAAATTCTTCAGGTCCGCAATTTCTAAGGCGTTCAATTTCAATGTGAGTTAACTGTTGGGCTAGAATCAGAGGACTGGGGCAAATGGACATCAAGGGAGGCTAATAAAATTAAAACCAAAATAGACATCCACATTATTCAAAACAGAATTGGAATTTTAAAGCGGATAGAAACACAGCTACGCAGTTAAAGCATAAAAAGTTCCGGGAAAACGCTCTCGGCTCAGCTCAGCTCAGCTCAGCTCGGACAAATGTCAAAAACATATTGTAAAATACATGTGGCATTTGGCATTTATAATCCAAAAACATGCGATATAAACAATATGCTTATGTCACTGCAAAACGGAATGAAATCATCGCAATATATAGAAACAGTAAATTGTACATTTTACATGTGCTTTAGAATTTGAAACAGAACAGAACAAGGGCATTAAATGTCCACGTCGATTATAGGGTTAAATCCATGTTTTCCTCTCTCTTGTCGTTTGTTTTATGTACAATGTACAATGTAAAATACAGAGTGTAAACTGGGTATAAACTGTCCATTGTTTGTACTTTCTACTACATTATGTAGATTTAATCATATTCCATTTCCTCCTTCTCTGCTACTTGACACGTTCCTACATTCACACATTCGTACAAAGAGGGAATACGAGCCAAAATGATATCCGGTCTCCAACACTCATTCCTTCATCATCTTTAGTTCCGTATGAACAACAAACTACAAACTACAAACGACCCACAACACACAATACACGATACACAATCCACACATAAATACACACTTAGTTGTTGTCATTTTCCGGGACAAGGGAAAACAAACAGAGAGGGAGAAAAGTCAGCATGTTAAGTCACAGGAGCAAATAGGACTGTTACTTGGTATTTGGTATTTGATATTTGATATTGGATCCTTTCCCTTCACTCTCACTTTCTCTCACTCATTCATTGATTCATTCATTCGTTCAGTCAGTCAGTGATTGGAGCCAGGGGAAAATAGGAAACAGAAAATACTGTGACACATTGGGAGTGAAGGGAGAAAAGGCGTTTGAAAAGCGAGGGGAGAAAAAAAAGTGGATCTCATTTCCGTTGACTGGAAACTGGAAAGGACACATGAAAATGAAAACGAAAACCAAAAGGAAAAGGAACCCAAACGTAATAGAATCAAATAATGTGACTCGTAAAATGTGTTTCGTGTCACAAGTATAATGGAGGACTTTCACTTTCTTTTCTTCCCTTTCTCTTCCTTTTACAATGTATCTAGAATCTAGTATCTAGAATCTAGAATATCAGTAATAATGGGAGATGTCTGTGTGTTTATGCTCGGGCATATCGTGTGCCTATCTACATAATGTACAGTACATAGCATATAGCTTTGCACAAATATATAAATTTTAGTATTAGTATCACTCCATACAATTTTTGGCACCCTCATCTGCACGCTGTATTAATATCCTGGATTTTGATATGGATGTGCAATATGCATAGTTTTGAATGAGCGTTCATTTCATTCAAGTTTACACATACATTTACGAGTGCACAGTGAAGCTTCAAGCCTTATAGCTCCATTGACAGGGTTGACAAAAAAGTATGTGTGAAAGGGAAAGTGAAAATTCTAATGGAAATTGTGCCTCTGCTTTGAACACTGAACATTGAACACTGAGCATTGAACATTGAGCATACACAATACACACACTGAAACTGGGGAAATCTAAATGGACAAGTCAAATGGAAAGAGAAAGACGGGAAGGGAAGAGAGGGCACCAACTAAGTACATTCGCTATGGTTGGTTCTGGATACGGGACTCAAGTTTGAGTTGGAAGAAGAGGGAGGGAAAAAATTGGAGAACGATAATAAAATATATAAATCATGGAACTCTCGGATTCAGGATACATTTTTCACGAGACTTGTAAGAATGAGGAGGAATGAGGAGGAGAAGAGGAAGAAAAGTCTAGAGTCTAGAGTGTAGAATCTCGAGTCACGAAGGACTCGACACATACAAGAAATAAAAAAACCTAAATATAATGCTCGTATTTTCTCATATCAATGGAATGCTCCATTATACTCTGTTTTTCTCCATACTCTTTCACTTTCACTTTTGCTTGTGCTTTCACTTTCACTTTTGCTTACTTTCGGCATCCTCAGCTGAGCTGAACTGAGTTGAGTTGAGCTGAGCTGAGCGTTGAGCTTTCTCATTTTCTTTTCATACAAATTTCATACAGAGTTTGGAAAATAGTAGAGCGTACAGTGTACACAGATATGGTAAGGAGAGGAAGAAGAATTTGTATACGTAATATTTATTGTGGGGACACTTTTCTCTCCACTCTACTTTATTCTAGTTTTCTTGGTATTTTCTATTTGCTATGATACTCACTTGAGTCAAAGGATCTCCTAAGGCAGCGTCTGTGTTCATTGAATCTTCATACTTTTCCAAGGCAGTCAGTCTAGCTAGTAGTTCCGTGAGCAACTGGGAAACTTCCTTACGAATCTGCAACACACACACACAAATACACATAAAATTGTAATATGTAATATCAAAGTAAAAAGTCAAAACACTCCACAACCACGAATCAAAAAAGCAAAGAGCAAGTTGAAGTGAAATTTTTATCGTCGTAAATTATCCGTCTCTTCATTTTTTATCTTTCTCTCTCTCTTTCGCTGTCTCGTTTTCTTGTTCCTTCCTTCCCATTCTTTATAATGCGACGGAAGTATTAATAATTAATTACAACTAAAGTTTTTGTTGTTCATCCGATTCATTCATCCGTTCATTCCTTCATTCATTCATTTATTCCCACAGGCAGCCTGGCTGTGCAGTGTAGAAAGTGGAAGGAGAAGACAAACGATAAAAGAGTGCATTTTTCAGATGAAAAGTTGAATAAAAAACTTTCCACAGTTAAAGTCACAGTGTTCTCTTCTTCTTTTTCCTTTTCTTCTTGTTACTTCACCAGGGAGAAAATGGAACACAAGTAGATTTTGGATGCATAAATTCCACATTATTTTGTATATTCAGGCATATCCATTGTTCAGTTTGCATATTTCATCGTCATCGTTGTCTTCGTCCTCGTCGTCATTCTACAACTTAGGCTGTATTTTCTTCGTTGCACGTTCTACGTGCGTGCATGTACAATGTACAATACACAATGCACATTGTACTTTGTACATGTAATAAAATGGCTTCTCATTTACTCGGAAGCGTAGAAAAATTCTCATACTCATTCACAATGTCCACTTACTTACACGCACTCACATATGTACACGGATGAATTATTTCACGAGAAGAAAGGAGAAGAAGATAAAAGAACAAGAAAACGGAGACTAAAAAGACCAGAAAGGGAGAAAGAGCGAAGAGTCAAAAGTTGGTGACAATTATGCAAATGTTTATGGCGGTCGTAAATCTTACAGGAGGGTGCTCAGTAACACATCGTTGAGTAATATTTCGTACATGAGCCATCATTTGTTCGTCTCGGAAATCGTACGGAAATAATTGAGTCCAATCTCCTAAAAGACGAACCATATGAGGCACATTTGGGTCATATTGTCGAGTTGTCCCGGATCCTGAGGTGGTCGTCGAATTTGAAGAGGTGGATGAGGCTTGAAAGGGATGGAGCGCCATCAAACTCGACATTGCTCTCTAAAAGCACCAACGACAAAATCAAAATCAAAACAAAATTAAATTATTACGATAACATAGATTTATAATGAATGCGCGTTACCCTTTGTTTATTGCTTATTATGCACTGCGGATTTTACGTTATCATTTTGACAAAAATTTAATTATTATGTATTATTTTCTACAGCTTGATCATTTATCACATGTGTGCAGTATGCAAAGTACAAAGTAAAATCATTTAAAAGTTTTGTTCACGCCCGAGAAAATCTTAATGCGGTTTTAATACAGAGGGAATCAAGAGGTTAAAAGTTTTTATGGTTGCGAAAGACTGTATTTAAAACTGCAGTTTATACTTTATATGTCATAAAATAGTCATAAAATTACACAGTTCTCAGTTCATCCATATCATTTGTCGTACCTTGAGCTTTGAGCATTGAGTCTTGATCTTTGAGCCTTGAGCATGTGATACGTACATAAATACGCGTAATAAATTCAAGATTTAAATAGGAGTAAAAGAAGAGTTTTCATCAATAAGAAGAAAGAAGAAACGAACCAGAATCCGAATCCGAAACCAACGTTTGAAAAATAACGCGGGTGTAAACTCATTCTGATTCCAACTACTTTCCACACTACATTGCGATACTTTAATTATTTTGGTCACGCAAAAGGTAGCTGACTGCTGACTGCTCACAAAACTGACAACTGCCTACCAACTGCGATATGAAATCTTTCGACGTCAGCGTCAACATCAGCATCAAAAATTCAATGGCAGCAACAACTTCTGGTTGATTTCTCCATTTGATTTGATTCAAATGACTTAGTTGCCGTTTTCTCTTGGACCATCAAAGTTTATGACAAGTCGTAAAAAGGGAAAGGAAAAGAAGAAAAAGCAGAATAAGAAGACTGTTGCTTCTTTCATTTCCTTTCCCTTTCGGGTTTACTACTGAACTGAATTCAGTTAAGCTCGGTTCATAAAAAATCTATTTAAAAGTTTCTTGTACTTTCTACCTTTTACATTTTGATACTTTTATACGTTTTCTATTGCTCCTTACAATTTGTTTTCTTGAATTTTCCCCAACTTTCGCAACAATAATTTAAGTTAATTACTGGTTATCAATTCTTGAAGGCTTTCTTTCATACCCTCAACTTATAAAGATGATGATTCTGGAGATGCTTTATTTATATTGCCTCTTGTAACTGCGTACAAGGTAGATTGAGATGACGAGCTAAGAAGATGAAGCAGGAGAAATGGGGAACAATTTGTCAAAATGTATTAGTGTTTCCTTCTTTCCAAGCCTTGATCATTAAAGCCATGGGAATGCAAAATGGAACTAATAATGTTGTACAAAAATTGAAAATGAAAGTGAATGTCTGGTGGAAAAAGGGCTGGTGGAAACCTAGCAACAAGGTTTGAGAACATTAGAACATTAGAGCAGAACTGAGAACAGAAGAATCATTGAGCCATTCACTTGGGTTTGGTGAAAAAGCCGTAATTGAAGGTGCAGGGGTGTGTCCAAAAAGCAACTCTGAAAAGAGATTTTCACTTGAATTGTTCCATGTAACTGTGTAAAGCGTACAAAGTATGAAATGAAGTATCAATGAATCGATTTCATTCCACTCTGTGCTTTTACTTTTACTTTTACTTTCACGTATAAATGAGTAGAGCTTTGGATGTGAATTCTGGATTCTAGATTCTGGATTCTGGGCTTTCACTTTCTCCCATAAATAATACATGCACGTTTTGAAGTACGCGTGTTGCATTTATTCATCTTTTGTGTATTGTATGTTGCATGTAAGTTAGGGGACGGCTTTCTGTAGAAAAATATTAATTACACACTGCACACTGCACACATGTGTAGTGAACAAATAACCCATGGACAGTGTAAACCATTGTACCATGTACAATGAACTAGTTACACATTTGTGCTATTGTACTCGGCAAGTTATTTGGTGTACATATGACACACACATAACGAGCAGATACTAGATACAATAGGTAAAAGCAGGGCTGACAATCCAAATCCAAATCCAAATCGTCCTATGCGTGATTAATTTTAATTTCCCATGCAGATCCATCCGACATCCGACGATTCATTGGAAAAGTCCGAGTTGAATGGTAGAACCGCTAATTCTTTTGTATTCCACTCTCACTTGATCTATCGTTGGGCGGTATACCGTAAATAATTCTAATTGCAATTGCAATGAAGAGCAGAACAGAGCAGACTAGAAGTAGACGCTACATTTTACACTGTACACTGCACACTGCAGACACATGAAGCTCAAAATTAAACATTGAACATGAAGACGAATAATAATTACACTCCGTGGGCGCATTGGTTAGTTTGCGTGCAAGATGTATCCGCTCTGTTCTTTAACAGATGTATAGAGTATAGAAAGATAGATAGAAAGAGTAGGATGTGTTAGAACGTGACTTACATGTTGAGGGGACTGGCTTGTTGTTGGCAGAGTGAGCCTAATAACACGTCCAAGTAGCTCATGAGGATGAATGAAAAGGCGGGACGACTAATGAATAAAAAATTAAGGCAATATAACATTTAGTTGTTACAAAAATAAAACTGTACATTGAATATAGTCTATTCTATGTTCTATGATTTATACATCAAAAACATGATTCAAACTCAAAACTAAACATTCTACACTGTATACTGCATTGCATAGAAACAGCCACCATGGAAAAATAAAACCAGAAATGACTGTATTTTTGAAGGGAAAAATAGAAAAATGGTTAAAAACACAAACTTAAGCAATATGTAGAATCCAGAATTTAGAATATTATAACATATGGAAATTATACAAACATATCAGAAAAGTAGTAAAACAAAAAGGTTGAAATTTGAAATTTGATTCACAAAATTTAAGCCATGGATTTACTTACCAGAAGAAAGGCAAAGATGAATGCTCGATCGGGGTAGTATCCTTCCGTCGGAACCAAATGTTGAATCAAACTCGAGAGGCTTCCACATACCAAATTCGTGTCATGGAAAACCAGAGCCTGAAATCCCAAAAAAAGAACAGAAAAATGTAGGTAAAAAGTAACATTTCACACACCACACAGGCACAGATCTATATTATATGCGTACACAGTATACACTATAAACGTGAGGAAGGAAAAGGGTCAAAGGAAGAAAGATAGCAGTTCTTTTGTTCTACAATCTCCTTTCTCCTTCTGTTCTCTCCCTGTAGAATGTAGAAAGCCAGATGTGGCTTCGTGTTTGAACAGAAAGGAGCGGAAAATCCCATTTTTTCTCACAAAACTCCCTTTTACATATATGTACATTTGCACTCCATACTCAATACTCGAGACTCAATACTCAAAACTCGACAAAATTATCCCTATAACAATCCTTCCTGTACTTCTTCCTTCACGAGATTTCTCCTTTTCATACAGTTGAGGTAAGTATTATATATTGCATATGTGAACCGCAACCAGCAACCAGCAACCACCTACCCTATGGTAAGTGAACATTTCTCATTGCAACAAAATCATTGTCATCCTCACACTTGTTCAGTACTCAATCATACAAAATTCTAAATCCAAATCCAACTACAAGGAAAGGCGGAAAAACTTGTCCAATATTGCTTAGATTTGACTTTTAATGCAGCAAATTGTCATTGCGTGTAAAACATTTGCTATCGTTTGGAAAATTGAAAACATGGTGATAAAAATTGCCAACACTGTAAGGAGGTGCTAAGCAGAGGTGAAAAAATAGGAGTTTGATTTGCTTCCGGGATTCCATATTTGTACAAAGAGGATGAAAATCCCAAAGCCCAAAACCAAAAGAACTTAAATCCAAATGAGAACTAGAATGAGAATGGGATTGTGAATTAGAAGGAGACGGTGAGAAATAATTATGACCATTCACTGATCACTGATGGATGAACGAGAGGAAAAGGAGAAGAGGGAGGCGAGCGAGAGAGAAAGAAAAAAAGTGAAAAGGAAAAAAACGGGAAGGAAATAGACAAAAAGATGAGGGATTCCCTGAGGAACATAGTTTTTTAGCTTTACTATCACCATTTCCATTCCCATTCGCACTCCCACTCACACTCGCTTGGTTTGGTTTGGTCTGGTCTGGCCGTTTACCATATAACACATAACATGTAGCATTTAGAGCAATGATCTGAACAGTACTTCATCTCCTACTCCAGATTAAATGAAAGAAGCTCAACGCTCAATGCTCAATGCTCAATGCTCAATGCTCACTCAACATGAGAGTGCGGCGTGACGGCATGGTGTGGAATGGGACGGTATGTTCTCCAGGATGGTGATCCTGAAGATTCTTGAAGAATGAAACAAGTAAAAGAGACAATTCAACCAAAGAAACTATTGTACAGATAAAGAGAGGAGAACAGAATACGGAACGGAAAAGTAAAGGAAAGGGCAGAGAAAGTTGTAAGAGTCTCTCTTCTTCTCTTCCTTAGTTTTATCCGCAGAGGAAGAATACCACGAGTTTTTGAGTTCAGGTTCCAGTTCAAGTTGGAGTTGTAGTTGTAGTTTTTCTATACTTTTCTCCTTCCTCTGCAACAATCCGTCTTTCTTGTGTCATCTGGCGTGGCTCGGCTTGGCTTGGCTGGGCTTGGTTCGGCGTGCCCTTATGCTCCCTTTCACTCGTCTTCTACTTCTCGTTCTTATCGGAAAAAACTATTTTCCCTCTCTCCTTTTCTACTTACTTGTGCCTTACTCGGCCTTCTCTTAACTTTCCTTTCTCTTACTCTATACTCTATACTCTATACTTTATGCTCTATCCTCTATCCTCGTTCATTCATCCAGCAGGATCAACTCTCTGGGGTTCATTTTTTTATCGAGAGTCTGGACGACTGGACGACAAACAGGAGAAGACCAAAAACTAGACAAAAGACAATGACAATGAAGGAAGGAAGGATGGTTGATGGTCGTTGGTAGACGACGACGGGCGGATGTTTGTCTTAAATACTTTTCTCTCTCTTGTCTTTCTGCTCCTTGTCCTCCAAAATTTACTGCACGTGTATCTAGTATCTGGTATGTAGTATCTCGTGTCTTGTTCCTCATTTGTTGTATCTTGTGATCCGGATGGTTTGGTGGTACAAACAAATTTAGGTTTAAATATGTACTTAAAGTAGGTAGTACAAAACTGTAAATCGTAAACCTTTAAATTTCAAGCTTCTATCAACCAGAACCAAAATCTCTGGGTGGAAAAATGTTAAAAGTTTCTTAAATTTTATACTACCGCATACATATTACAAATTATAGCTGAAGACTCCCACAAGACAAATTAAGCAAGGATGTCGACGGATTTATACATTTACGAGGTTCCTCAATGGCCCAGACCAGAACCAGAACCAGAACCATAACGAGACTCATACCTCTGCCATTCTCGATCCTCCAACATTTTCGAGCTCTCAAGGCTAACCCATTATCCATTTCAGAAGCGTAAAACTGGATGCGGGGAACAAGTTGTTGGTAAGTGTGTGCTGGTTGGAGTAGACGTTAGCCAAGGAACGTGAACGTGAACGCGGAAGGCAAAGGAAATGCACCGAGATGGAGAAAGTCCAGTCCGTCATCTTCATCGTCATGTAGTCGTAGTCATCGTCATAAATCCAAGTGATAAGCCATTCAGTTTTGTCTACATGAGGAATTCCGTGGAAAATGATGGTTCATAAAATTGTCTGTCTCTCTCATTCTCTTTCTTGTTCTCGTTCTCGCGTCTTTTTCGCTTGTCGGTTCACTTCACCATTTGTGTTCCAGGTTCACCACAATCACAACCAAAAACCAGAAGGAGGGAAATGCCGAGGATCAGCAATAAATGTGGAATAATGAGGTTGATAGAGCAGAGGGAAAAGGAAGAGCACAAATCGGATATACATAGAACTTGTGCGGTAGAAGGAACGTAGAAGAAAGCATCGGATAGGAGAGACGACGAGCGACGAGACAGGGAAAGATTGGCCGAAAGGCAAAAAAAATCATTCCGTTATGATACAAGTTTTCTTATGATAACAGGGAAAATTGAGGCAAAAGCGACATGTAACGGACTTTTTCTCCTGGTTTCTTCTGTCTTGGTTCTCTTGGTCGAGTCGAACTGAACCAGTTTGACTTGAGCTTGAATTTGAGCTTGGTCGAACTGGTTAGTTTCAAGTCGGAACACATTTGTTGATGACAAAGTGAGGGGACAAAAATGAAAAGGAAAAGGTAAGGCAGAAGCATAAGAAGAAGGAGAACAGGAAGAAAAAAAGAAGAAAACCACTAGAGAAAAAGTACATCAATAAAACAGCGGGGAAGGAGACAAGTGACTTGAAACTTGGAACAAGGACAAATATGAGGATTTTTTATCCCTTCTCCTCTACTCCTACCTTTTCAATCCTTCATAATTTTTTCTATTCCTTTATTTTATCAATCACTAACTTATTTCTTCCCACACAAAATATGCAAAAAGACTTGGCCCATCAATATTACCTTTTCATTTTATGCATCATCATCCATCCTTAAAAAATGTACACAATATGAAAACTTGTGAAAACATATGAATTGTAAAGGAAAGATAGCAAACTTGTGATTGCGTAGTACACTGTGCAGGAAAAAAATTGGAGGGAAAGCAAAATCAATCTTTCCTAATCTATAAAATGAGAGGAGAGGCATTACGCGGAAATTTTATTATAGCGCCTTTTCCCCTACACATTCTACATTCTACAGTCTACAGTCTACAGTCGGTAATCTATAACTTGTTGAATTGAATTCCTACCCGCTTCCCCAGTCTCCTTTCTTACTTTGGTTCCTTTAGTTTTCTTATCATCCAGGACCCAGGATCGAGGATCCAAGAAAAAACAACAGTCAGCAGGAAAGTATCAAAAAGAAAGTGAAAGGTGAGGAAAAAATGGTAATAAAAAAATTTGAACAAACGAGTTAAACTCAAAAGAGTATAATGTGTGTAATGTAGAATGTAGAATGTAGATTACAGAATATAGAATATAGAACAGTGTGTACTGTGTATTGGGCATTGTGTGTCTAAGACAAGGAAAAAACAATTTCCCTTCTTTTTTCTCACACGATCCTGACAACGCTGATGACATGACAAAAGGAACAAAGGAAAATGGAGTTCCCCGAAGAGTTATTATTAAAAATGCCATTAAATATAAATAAATGTAGCCGAGCCTGTCCCTTTCTCCTTTCTCTTTTCTCCTTTCTCTTGGTATTGCGATTGCTTTCCTTTCCCGCCCCTTTCCTACTCCATTAAAAATGATGATGAGGATGATGACAATGGTGACAAAGTGATGGAAATGCTGATGACAATGAAAACAGGAACGCCAATGACAAGAGGATAGTCAGAGGACAAGACGCAAATGACACTTGAGTGAAAGCTAGACACTAGACACTAGACTCTAGATACTAGTAAAAAACTTGGACGTATTCTCTGAAAGGGAAAGAAAACCCTGAGAAGCCTGAGGAGTTTCCATTTCATTAAATTCACAATCAACTATCAACTATGTATTAGTCATTCCGTATCTCATTTAGGGCCGCTTTGTAGAGTGTAGTGTAAAATGTAGAATGTAAAAAAGCGTTTGTACTCATACTCATTGTCATTCATATACTTATTCAAATTCAAATTCAAATGCTCAAACGTCTCCCGCGTTGAAAGAGGAAAAAAGCTGACTACTCTTCTTTTATGATTATTCAGATATTCCATCAATTTTTTTAGTCCTTATGATATCATCATCATGCAAAATAAAAATTTTACTACCATTTCCTTTCTAGTTTTTCCTACTAAACTCTGACAAATTGTGGTTCATTTTGCTTCCACTTGCTTAATTTCACAATTTCATTGTGTGACATAAAAATGCTGCTTTAAATGTAGTGTAAAACCAGAAATACAAAAGGCATGATTTAAGTTTTTCATAAATATCGCAAATCGGAATGTCGGATATCAACCTCTTATTTAGTGTAGTGTAAGAGGAAGCAAAGGGTGATAATGTGTTATAAAAGGTGTGGGTTAGTTTGTACTTTGTATACTGTATATTTTATTTAATATTATATTACACAATGTTTTAGGTATTTAGGTACTTACATCATCCCATGAGGAATCATCTGCCGATGACGACGAAGCTAGATTGGGATGTCGACTCCGCTGATTTAATGACAAGAAGAAAGGATTTTGACTGGAACTTGGATCCGTCGCCACAGTTAGTGGTGGTAGTGCCGTTGCTCCTACAACTGTGGTTGAAGTTGTAGCCGAAGCCGAAACAGAAGCCAAAGCCGAAGCCGAAACACCAACAGAGGCAGAACAGACAGGAGATTCGGTTGAGGAGCAAGTTGAACTGGATCCATTCACCATATTTGAAATTGGTACTGGCGGCAACACCTGGAAATTTATTTGACCATTAGTTCAAATTTCAAATCTCAAATCTCATCATCAAGAATGGAAAGTACAAACACGGAGAATGTGTATCATTTGTTCTATTTTATTGGTGTGTTAATACACAAATAAATTAGGATTGAAATAATTATTTCCTATTGTGACTAAATTACACTGCTTTTAGCATTTACTAAATACAGTTTTCATTTCATGTTTTATCAGAGTACTGGTACACTGAACACTGTACACTGTATACTGTATAAAGCATTTTGCGCTTTGTACTTTGTACTTTGCACAATCAGACATTACACATGTCAAAACTCGTGAGCCAAAGCTAAGGCAGGAAAGAGTTGCTATAATTTTGAGGTTTTTGCCCCAAGCCACTTAAAAGTTTTCTCCTGCTTTGTCAGCTTTTACGATCTCGGTAAAATTTTAAATTGCTTTTCAACTTTCAACATGTCACATGTACAATGTGCAATGTATGTACACTGTACACTGTTCAAGCTACAAGGTACATGAATCAAAAATAAAAGTAGGGCCTTTCATGTCATTTTAAATAATAAATTTGTCTGTATAAAAGGTAGAAGGTAGTGTGTAGAGTGTAGTGTGTAGAGTGTAGTCAATCTGTCTTCCGGAAACTGAAATGACTGCAATCTGAAATGGTTGTCAGTCATTTTCATTTTCGTTTTCAACATGATGCCCTTGGAGACATATTTCCGTCATGGTTCATAAATATAGATCAAGTTCCATGTCATGTCATACATTCGTACATCCGTACATTTGTACCCCATTTAGGCATTGCTGGAAAGTTGAAAGTTGAACAGTGTACTTTAGTCTAATAAAGGAATGAGCATGATTTTTGCTCTACTCAATGCTCATCTTGAAAACAAATGACACGTTACATTCGTACATGTGACAGATGAGAATATTGTAGACTAGACTAGAATATAAGAGATAAGAAGATAAGATGGGTGGATAAAAAGGGCGAACCTTGCTGCTATCTTTGCTCCTTTCACTCTTCTGAAGTTTCCTGGCGTAGTAATACATGGCCATATTCCACGTCCACGTACACTTACACACACAAAAGTACACCAACACATTCACGTTCAAAGTCCTTCTCTTCCTTTCTCCACTTGACAAAGTAAACGTGTATTCAAATGCATGATGCACTCATGCAATACCTACAACATACAACATACAACATACAGTGTACTCTGGATTTCAGTGAATCACTTCAAAAACACAACATAACACAACGTGGAAAGAACCATTCACTATTCACCAGTCACTGTTCTAGTTATATAAAAAGTCATCGTCTTTATCGTAGGAAGTTTGACGTTGAAGTTGTAATAGTTGTGATAGCAGCAGTGGAAGTAAAAATCTTTGTGGTATTGGGTATTGTAAATTGTATGCATCTGGTAAAAGAGAAAGAGAATGTAAACTTGAATCTCTTTCTTTTTCTTTCTCTCGGCAGCTATTGTAGATTGTAGATTGTAGTGGAGTTTAAACTGCACAATTCACAATAAAAAAACTATTTCGTGGAAGAAAGCAAAATGCTTTCACTGACTTGACTCTGACTTTCCCTTTCTTTTTTTTCTTCCCTCTTTTCCATGAGATTGGACTTGGACTTGGGCTTTTACTTTTACTATCACTTTCACTCTTCCGGCAAAGTCTTTTTATGTACGTATCTATCTGAGGAGAATGAACTCAGCACTTGATCTTGATCCTTTTATTTTGAGGTTCAAGTTTCGAGGTTCGAGGTTCGAGGTCGACCCAAACAAACCCAAAACAGCTCAAAACCTACACAACACAACACAAAACACCAGACACACCACAAGATGAACAGGAAGAGAGTAATCGTAATCCCTATATTTTTATTTTTATCTACTGACTACACTCACATAAATATAAATATAAATATAATAGGAATACAAATACACAACAGCAACAACAATTTGGGTGCTTGAAATCGGGAGAGAAAGTGGAAAAAACCAAGTAACGACCGTAGACTGTAGATTCTAGATTCTCTCACAATAACAGTTTCACCTCTGAACTCTAAACTCTAAACACAGAACCAAATGGTAAATGGTAAATTCCAAATTCCACTACAATTGCATCTTGTGTTGATTTTGTTGTTGTCTTGTCTTGTTCTGTCTCTTCCTTTTTGGTTCCCTTTGGTTTGTCTAGTATCTAGTATTTTTATCTTTTGGATGCCAGTGCCAGTTTACTTTTGACTGGTGAACTGGTTGTTGGCTGATGGAAAGAGAAAGGGATCCGAAAACACCATGTGTCACTGACACATTACAAAAGCATCCGAGTGAAAGCGAGAACAAGAACAAGAGCCAGAGCCAAAGGACGAGGACGAGGAAGATGAAGGTAGTTTGAAAGCTGGAGAATAGAGAAGACAAAAAGTAGAGGAAAAACACACACGGTCAACACTTTGTTCCCATTTCCAAATCCATTGCATAGCAAAACTTTTCCCTCTCTTTCTCTTTTCCATTTTCATCCTTCCATTCCCAAATATTTCACTAGCGAAGAAGCAAAAGGTTCTCATCAGCATCAGTATCAGCATTAGTATTAGTATTAGTATCAGTTTCAGTTTGAGTATGAGCATCACCGTCATCACCATCATTGTGATCACTGTTGTCTCGTCAGTATTAGAATCATTATCCGTATCCTTATCCTTATCATCTCCTTCCTCTCTTTCGCTTTCTTCCCATCCCACTAAAAAATGAGACAAAGTTGTATTGAACCGGAGAAAGAAGGAGAAACACTTGACAAACATCACCCAAACCAGGAGGAACATGAACATTCTCGGATAAATAATCCTTCATTTTCACATTCACCACAGAACCAAAACCAAATAATAAACAACAAACAAGAACAACTTGGTCGAACCAGTAGATCACTTCACTAGGAGCCTAGGAGCTTTGGAGTTACCACCAAAATATGCTAAGTGGAAAATGTAAAAGAACAAAAGACACTACACCATACACTAAACCACTTGCACCCTATTTCCAACTAGTTTATATGTAAACACATGTAGAATGAAGCGCGTAGCTCGTAGAATTTAGAATGTAGAATGTAGATACACATGAAAAGTCATTGAAAATCCACATCCAAATCACAAACTGCACAAACTTTCCTTTACAATTTCCGTAGATTTATAGTGCAAGTCGAGTTGCTTCCAAGCTTCCAAGATTCCAAAGAAAATGGTAACCGCAGTCTCATTATTTTTACATCTAGTTTCACATTACTGCCACAAACAACAGCAACAAGACAGAAGGAACAAGAACAATGGTGACATCAATAATGGATTGTAGAAAATGAAAGGAAATGGGCGGAGGACATTGTAGAGCGAAAAAATGGAGAGGGTATAAAATAGTTTATTTCTCCCATCTCCCATCCAACCGAATGCATTTGTTGTCTTGGTGTCTTGGTGTCTTGTTGTATTGCTTGTTTTTTACTCCCTGTCTACTCCATGTTTTTGCAGAGCTGCATAAAAAATTGGCCAACTTGCAAAATGACCATGGAGATTGTAAAAACAAAGTCTAGATCTACATCGAGATTCAAATCTAGATCGAAAAGTCATTGAATTGAACTGCAGTGTTCTTGTACATTGTACGGTTTGTTGAATGCTGAGTTTGAGAGAGTTTGGGGAAAAAGGAAAAGACGGAGACAAAAATCAGCAAGAACTGGATGAGACTAGATGAGACTGGAAGAAAGAATATTGGAGAGGACAAGCGTAATTTTCTTGGGTGATGCAGCAGCACAAAAACCAGCACCAACAGCCGTTGAAAAAATTGTACACACTTGTCCATACATTAAGCAAGTAGAACTATGTGTATATGTACGTATGTGTTTGTGTAGTTGTAATGTGTACATGAGAATGTGTCTTATTTAATGTACGTCGTTGGTCGTTGGTCTTTGCTCATTCTCCTCCCCGGATCGAGTTGTGTTGAGATCGAGTCTAGAGTCTGGATTCTAGATTCTAGATTCGAGCGTTAGCTGAGCCAAGCCAACTCGAATTTTTGCCTTGTATGTAGTTTGTAGTTGTTCCTCTTTTCCCTTGCCTTTTTTGTTCCTTCACATCCAGATACACATACACCATACACCATACACAACCACCATTAAAAGACCACTCTCAAGTGCTGTCAGAGTGTCCCAAATCCTCAAACGATTCCCTCTTTACGTTTTTTTACTCTCCTTTCTATTTTCTATGCACTACTTTGTTCCCGCATCCACATCCACATCCAGTTGGAGATCCCAAAGCATCCATGCATCCATAAAGCTAGGCAGCTAGGCAGCCAGTAAGCCCGTACACACTTATCCACACTAAATACACACACAGGAGGACAAACGACAAAAAGTCGTGTTTTTTATATCCCGAGTTTGTTCTTTGGCTCCTTTTCTTTCCTAATGTTGACTCCTTCTTCTTCTCTCTTCTCTTTGCTCAGAGCTCAAAGTTGAGAATGAATCATGAGGAAACTCTCTCTTTTCTCTCCTTCTACAATCTTTCTAGTTTTGCCCCTCTCTGAAAAAACAAGGAAGAAAGGAACGACTTTCACTTTACTTTCACCTCAGATGACATTATTTCCCTTCAATTCCTCCTACAAAGTCACAGTTAGAGTTAGAGTTAGAGATCCAATTCAGACACATTCACCTGTCCTAGAAATTCACTTGAAATTATTTATTAATTTATACTTTGTAATTTGTAATTTGTACACTGTACACTGTGTTGTTCCTCCTGAACAATTTGCAACTCGTACCGATAAAAATGTTTTTATAGAAACTTGACACTGACAATTACTGTGAAACACAGATTTCTTACAGAGGTCTTATGAATTTTGAGGAGAGTTATAAAAAGTGTTTGTAGTAAGTTGTAAAAGTTAGTGTAGACTTGAGATTTGAGATTTGAGACTTGAGACTTGAGACGTAGATAAGTATTACAAATAATCATGAAAATCCACAGATGATTAAGAAAATGGTGATGGGCGACTAGGACGGGGAAAGCAACGGCAGCGGCAGCCGGGATGGAAATGGAGATGGAAAGTTGGAGGAAAAGTCAAATGTGGAACTGAAGAGAATGAGAGAGAAGCAACGGCTTTTCATTTTCATCACAACTAGCTGCTTTCTCTTTTTCACTCACTTAGTCCTTTCCTACTCTCTCTAGCCCACGACGTCGACGCAAACTGAACTGTGAACTGTACAAAGTTTACAGTCTACACTCTACACTCTACATTGTACAATTTTCAATGTTCGGTCTACAACCATGATTCAACATTCAACTATGTATCTCCTGCTAATGCTGTTCGCGGAGAAGGAAGGAGAGGGAGAAGAAGAATATACAAGCAGAAAAAGGAATAGAAAGTTGGATACACGGCAAAAATGCAAAGTCAGCCAGGCAAAACATGAAAGAAAAAACAGAGATAACGTGAAAGCAGCACATGTAAAAGTGCAAGTAAACGTAGAACTAGAACCAGAACCAGCAGCTCTGTAACTGTATAATACGGACTGTCTCATGTCTAATGTCTAATATGCGACCCGGAATTAAATTAATCCTTTTTTCCCCCCTAAACAAACAAAGTGTGGCATATAGAATGTAGAATGTAGAAGGTAGAATTAAAGTCAGACAAAAAGAGTTCTAGTGGAAAGTGAACACAGGCATTTTGGCGTTTAACATGAACACTGAAAAAAATCTACAACTGCTCCAAAATGACTCACTGTGGCTCACCACACTAGACAAAGTATCAAGAGGCATCCAAAAACAGAGTTAATCGGAGTCACTACTCAAAAGTCACTATTCAAGCATCAAATTTAGGAAATTCAAAGCCAACCAAGCAACTCAAAGGTATAGTATCAAAGCCGAACTCGGTTCCGGATCCGGATTTGGATTATCATCATGATGCAGACCCAGACATGTAGTTCAGACTGGGCTGTATTCATTACTTTTTAAAACAAAGTAGTGGAAGGCTTAAAAATAATTTAAAGATTTTCATTCCTTTCACTTGTCTTTTAGTTAACTTGGTCAATGATGGAAATGATGAAAATGAAACATGTAATCTGTAATTTATATGGTATGTAAATGAAGCACACTGGGAATTAAAACTGACATCGGCAGGGCTAAATGACCGATTCACCTACTTTTGGCCATGCATCGCAGACTACTGTCAACATGTTACATGATTCATCATTTATCATGCATCATGGAGAAAGTGTTTGTAGGTTGTAGGTTGTATTTTCTAGGTAAATGGGATTGAAGATAACTCATGCAGGTTGACAAGTACAAATTTGGGTAAAAATGGGAGGTCTAGTAAACTGGGGAACTGGTCACTGCACTGGTCAAGTAGTCAAAGATTCAAATACTCAAATAGTCGCCGATGCCACCATCATGTCATTTTGAGGTCGAGCATTAATCTCTCACTTTCCTTTCTACTCAAATCCAATTCTACTTCCAATGTACAATGTACACTGTATACATTTCCGTCTCATTCCCATTCTCATTCTGTGCTGTGAGTTGTACGTGAGCAATTTAATTTCATCAAAGAAAGTACTGTAGAGTGTAGAGTGTAGGGACCAAAGACTGGGCTGAAAGGAGCAGTGAGCAGCAGAGTGAAATGGACATGAACAAACATTTACAAGTCTCCGTTGAGAGAAAGAGTCAGGGAAAGTGCGTCAAATCAAAAGGATTGAATTGAATTAAACCTCTGACTCCATTTCATTACCGGCCACCCACTTCCTCTGCTCTGTCAGCATCAGCGTCAGCCTGTATAAAAACATGACGGTCTTCTTTTTGACGGTTTAGGCTTTTAGTTTTTGTTGCATTGAGTCTAGATTCTAGACTCTAGACTCTAGACTCTGAAGACTTTTGTCTCTGCTTTATGCTCTCCCAGTCTTACATTTTCCTTTTAACTTGTTATCCAGCAAAGTTCAATGGAAAGTATCCAATTAAAATGGGAATTATCTTATTTCCCCTACAATTTCTATTTCCATTTTTAGAATACAATCCACGGAATAGCGGAATTACGTAATAACAGAACAAAATCCCAGGGCTCAGAAATTAGAAATCAAAACTCAGGGCTCCGGACTTTCCCTTTGATTTAGGTATCATATCTTAAGCTATGACGTAAACATTGATTTTATCGGGACAAAATATTGTTGTGTATTGTGTACTGTGTACTAGCTCCAAATTAAAAATTAAAAAGGTCCAATGTCCTTGGATGTTTTTGGAAATTCGATGCAAATTACAAAATACTTGGACGACTGACATTGAACATTGGACATTGGACATTGGAAATTGAATGACGTGGTACGTAAGAGCTCAAAATTACAAGTTTACCAAGTCTGCATACTACATGTGAGCTTACTCCTTGTGAATGTTGAGATTGAGGAACGGTCACACTCACACTCACACATCCGAGTGTATGCGTCACGCGGAATGGGTTTGAATTCCAAATTTGGTGATGGTATTTGGAATGCGTAAATAAATATCCGTAAATCCTCAGATTCTCAGATTCCAAAACTGAGAACGGATAGTTGTTGGCTGTGTCTTGTGTCTTGTGCCTTGTGCCATTTGTGTATCCTCTATTTGCTAAGGAGTTTATAGAGGAAATGGTACAACGTAAATTGTGAATTTTACCCGTGTTGTCATCAGCCCAAGAGCTAAGAGCTAAGAGCTGGAAACTGAAACAATGATATGGAAAACAAGCCAAGCCTAGAGAGAAAGATCCGTTCTTTTCCTACTTCTGCAAATACACGGTGAATAACGAGTTCCATTGGATGCATAAGGAATGTGGGATTGTGACGGAAAGAGGAAGGGAAATAAGAAGGTTAGAGGATGAAATTGATTGGGTGAACGGGGATGATGCGGATGTGGAATGTCTGCTGGGAACGACTTTTTGGCTCTCGGGATGTGACACATCCTGAAGAATCCAGAATCTAGAATCCAGAATCTAGAATCTAGAATCAAGGATCGCAGAAATGAAGAAATGCAAGAAGTAAAAACAGTCAAGTCAAGAAACAGAGATGATACGGAATGGAAAGTTGTTGAAAGTGAAGGAAAACCTTCACTTTTCCCTTAATCTTAAATCCTCAGCTTACTCGTTGCCAACGAGCAAGTCTGGAGCAAGCTGAGGATTTCCAAGAGTTTGACTCTGACTACACGTGATACACACACAAATGAAACGTATACGGCTAAGCATTACCAGGAGCAAACAGCATGGCAACGACAACACCAGGAACAAGTTAAAAGATAAACAGAGAAAGTCTAGTGTCCTTCTACTTCTAGATTTTTACGTATTTTAATGCTTTTGTCAACTTCACTGTATTTTGTATCCAACTTTGATTCCCCATGATAGCTCTCTCTCTCTCTCTTCAATCTCATCCTTCAATGCAACAGAATTCGAATTGAGAATTCGAAATTCAAGACATTTCCAAGAAATGAACCTTGAAATCTGCCATTATATTTAGAGAAAGTAGAAGAAAGTTTACCACGCATTTACTTGCACCGTATCTAACATGTTGTCTAGAGTCTAGAGTCTAGAGTCTAGGGGGTAGTGTACGGTGTAAATCTTGTACTTGTAACTACATCATTTTTGTGAATAAGTAACCAAACATTTTTGTTAAGTTTGTATGAATTTTCAGCACTTCTGCACCACCTCCGTAGAACTGTAAAACTTTACGTTGTTCCATAGAAACTGAAATGTGACTTGTGGAATTGACACATGAAATTTCTCAAGTCTCCCGATTTATTCCACAAGTACAAGATGCATCAAAATTTTACTTCCGGTTTTGCCACAACTATCCTTAAAATTGCTTGGAAAAGTACACACCACAAGCTCATTGTAATCTTCACTCAACAGTCATCTTCTCAAGCCTCGGGCTTGAACACGCATAGATTTTAAACCCATAGTCTAGGATTACATATCGTATACTACGATTCGTAGTCCATGTGTGTTGAAGAGGGGTTAAAATACAATACGCGCTATACTTAGCTTGCACAAGGTTTTTCATCAAGCTTACTTTTGCACTCGTCTCTTGGCTTAGGCTGATGCAGGATTAACGTTAAAATATTTATATTTATATTAGTATTTTAAATGAGGGACTGAGAAAAAATTATGATAGCAGTTTGATTCAGTTTCATTGTTGAAGGCTGAACATTGAACGTGCAAGTTTTTTTCACAGGAGTGAGAAAGTACCAGCGAGTACAAAAAAGAGCCCGCTGTTTAAAGTAAAGATGTAGTCAATCTCAATTTCAAAGAGGAAATGGAATTCGGAAATAAAGGAAAGAGAAAATATCTGGTGAAAGTTTAAGTTTCCTACTTGCCCCATAAAAAGTAACAAGTATATACTATATAGTATGTAGTATAGTAAAGGATGGATGGGACAACATTATATATTATATACATACATATATATAATATGTGAATACATGTGACTGCGGCGTACGTATTATGTAAACTGCGTACCGGATACTGGAGGCAGTACATGGAAAAAAGAGAGGAAAAAGAAATGAAAGGAAAGGGGATTTATTCAAATGGGACTTAAATGACAAAACACTTAGCATGAGAGCAAAACCAGGAGGAGAAGAAGAAAATAGAAAGAATAAGACATTCCTGGGTTAAACTGGAAAACTCGAGCCTCGAGCCTCTAGCTTCAAGCCTTCAGCCTCTAGTCTCCAGTCTCACGCCAACGGGATGAATTGCCCAAAATAAATCTGTCAACGGCGACGGAAATAAGCAAGGATTCGGACATTCACTACTCTAAAAAGCGACAATTCTATCCCATTTTCCCCCT
Organism: Sminthurinus aureus; assembly: GCA_034698265.1. NCBI lineage: Eukaryota > Metazoa > Arthropoda > Collembola > Symphypleona > Katiannidae > Sminthurinus > Sminthurinus aureus. The sequence continues at coordinate 33,510 of JAQGBH010000022.1, forward strand.
TCTAGATCACTCTGCCAGTTTTTCATTCATTCTTTTTCCAACTTGCCGTTACTCCAAACTCCACACTCCAACTCCAACGCATTCCCTTTTCCATAGCCATCTCAATCGTCAATCGCTGTCTGCGTCAATCTTCAATCGTCAATCGTCAAATTGACCAGTTTTATGTATATTTCCGCGATGCTCAATGCTCAATGCTGGATGTGAATATCCATTTAGATTTTTGTACTTGAAATCCTCACGCTTTCTCTCCAGCATGCTTTCTCTTTCCCCCTAAACTCGGCCAACTTTCTCTTCCAATTAAGTGTGGGGCCTAAGAAATTTCAATCTCTTTTTTTGGCTAGCTCCAGCTGCAGCTGTGGGTTGTAAGTTGTAGATTGTGGATTGTGGATTTTCAATTGGCTTGACATTTTCCCCGTTTGTGTTGATTCTTTTTAGGTCCTCTAGTTTATATTCAATTCTCGGTTCTCTACGTTGAGAAACTGGGAATGAAAATGAAGATCCAGGATCCAGGTATTTAACGTTTACTACTATTTACTACTACCAGACTTTAGACTTTCTTCTCAGTCCCTGCATGCCAAACGTGTGCTTGGTGCTTGCTAATTTCATTCCATTTGATTCTATATTCTATATTCTATTCCATTTCGCATTGTGTTTGTGGTAAAGTTTGGACTTTGGACTATTTGAAATGGCACATGAGAATGGAATGGCACAAAGGATTTTATTAGCGTAATTATGGGTTATCCAAGTTCTCCTGCTTTGTCTTCTTCTTTTGCTGCTACTACTCCTACCTAACGCGTGTGAGTTTCCCTTCCATAACTTATGAACCATTTAGCGAAAGAAGAAAGAAGAAAGAACGGAAGAACGGAAGAATGGAAGAAAGCAGGAAAGAAAAAGGGAGAGAAAGAGAAGAGGCAACACTCAGGCTAATTTACTCCTTCTTGCCAATTGCCGCATTTTCTATCTCCCATCTTCCATCCTCCAGGTCTGATCTTCATCACCGTCATCATCATTTTCTCCCTTTCTATCCATTTACAGCGTTTTGGACGTCGTTTGAGTCTCTCCATTCTCTATACCCTGTATGCTATAGTTATCCGTATTGTGAGTGAGAATGAGATGCCATAAAAAACACGGAGAAACAATTCGTCTCCATTTTCCTTGCCCGTATTTTTTCCCAAATGGTTAGAGCCTCAAGAAGACTAAAGACAAGCTTGCCCGATGCCAATGCCAATACCAATAGTGTACTGGCTGATTGATTCGAGGGCGACGGTATCAATCCAACTCCAGATCGGTTTCCGGAACCAGGTCCAGTTTCCAAGAAACAATGTGAATCTAGATTCTAGATTCTAGATTCTATCTCTATAGATTCTAGATCTGTAACTGGATCTGGATTTAGATCTCGTAGGCTTGAAAGTGAACTTATTGTAAGGGTGGTAAACAAAGCGAGTTTTCCACGGAAAAATTACATTAATGTAATAAGACACTATACACTAACAATGTTTCGTCATCCTGTGCTTTCCTCTATGCATTGGATTTGGGATTGAGTATCCTTTACGCCGTACATATGCCGGTTCACTACTTCTGATTGATATCTTTGACCATCTTTTTCCCATTGTACTTTTCATTGAAACTTGAGATTTGAGATTTGAAATCCTTCACACTCTTTCGGTTTTTATTTTTGATTCACTTTCTTCCCTTGAGCTGGTTTTGAACGAGAAGAAGAGGCTGAAAATATTATATTATAGATAGATAGATAGATAGATAGCTGGATCTGCAATAAATAATCCCACTTTAGATACTTTTTATATTGCCTGTATCATCAATATTTCAATTCTATATTTTATACCATTTTCATCCTTTTCTCCGAGAAAAAAGCATTGAAAATCCTGACTTTATTCTACCGGGCTTTATTAAATTTTTGATTTTTTATATAGTGTCTCGAAAATAAGAGTAGTTGTACAATGTACATTGTACAACTACTCATATCAGCCATTTTTATACATACATAGAGAGAGAGAGAGACTAAAACTCACCCTTAGATCCTACACGCTTTCGCTCAGTATCCGTATTTTCCAGAGGAAGAGGAATGAGTAAACTTTACTTTTATAATGGTCTCAACTATTTGATTGTACGGAATTTTATTTTATTTTATTTCACAGAGCAGTAAAGATGGCACAAGGAAAAGCCCTTACAATTGTAATAGTAAAAAAACACATTCTACATTCTACAGTCTACAGTCTACACGCTGTACAATATTCTCACTTGTTTCTACTTTTTACTACATCAGTGCTCGCCTGCTCGTCTAATCGTCTTCTACTTTTACTTTTTCCTCCACTAAAGTTTCCAAGAAATTTTGTATAGAAGATTGAACCTCTAAATTCTACACTACACTGCAATGCACTGTATCGGAGGCTCTTTGACTTTGACTTTTGAGCTCATCTTTGATGCAACATTTTTATGCTGTACAAAACCGTGAAAGTTATTTTATTGAATAATTTCTCACTCATCTCATTTTTACTTCAAAATATTATCTGCGTGTGAGAAAATTACATGTATTATTTGTTAGAGACTAGAGGTCCCTTTTTTGGACTTTGGGCTGTAAAAACTTCAAGTATTTTAAAATACGAGGATAATGACGAAATGTCGATATTGTCACTAGTTGTAGTGAAACTAGTTTGAAAAGGGTCAACTGGTAATTTTTTGTAGAGCGTCCTTTAGGTTTGGTGACCTTAGGTGACCTCTGCCCTCTACAAGTCGTTATTTTACTGTATTCGGAGGAAAGAAGCCTAGAAACGTAGAATATTTTTGAAAATGTCAAATTTATCTTGTCAATTTGTGTTTGAAATGAAAGTTTTATCCCTCAGCCCTTTTCCGATAATGAACCTGGATTTTTAGGATCATGGATGCCTGTACGGTATACATGATTTGACAAGGATGTGGACAAGTTTAAAATTTTTGAAATGTATTCAAAGGTAGAACAAAATGTGTGTACAAGGTAGATTGTACATTGTAAATTGTACATAAGGCAAAGGATAAGAAACAAGTTGCCAATTTGATGGCGGGAATAAAAGTTAAAAGTGGAGAGGCCATGACGAATGAAAAAGTACATGTGTATGTGTGTCGGGTGTAGAAGGCGAATAAGAAAAGGATGAATGTAATACAGGGTAATACTTTTCAAGTCGTCCATTTTGCATCCTCGTCTATATACATATTTATTGTTCATAGGTATGCTGTTGTAGATTGTGGATTGTGGATACATGAGAAAGTTACGAAGAGGAAGAGGAAGGAAAACTGGAGGAGAATGTGGGCAAAATATACAATATACAGTATACAAATCTGAGTATTCTGGTTGGGTTGTATGGGGAAGAGACAAGTTTATGTTTGTAAGTAATGCCTAGGCAGAGGAATTAATGATCCACAAAAAGGTTGTCTTGCTCTGCTAGAGATACAACCGAACCAAACCAAACCAAACCAGGCCGAAGTATTGACTTGATATGTCGTGCCATTCCATTCCGTACCAAATACCAAGACAGTCCTACATACTTGTGAAAGAAGGCCGGTGCCTGTGCCTGTGCCGGTCCAGGGTCCAGGATTCCACAGATACGAAACAGAGCAGTCTAGAATCTAGAAACTAGAATCTAGACTGTTCCTATCACTTTTGCTCGGTAGTTGATATAGACATTTTGAAACTTTACGGTGCTTTTCTCTCTCAATGGAGAAAGTCTCATTTCTCTTGGCTCTGCTCTCGCTCCATTCTCCATATTCCATACATTCTTACAGTTTTTCACTTAGACGTCCTCTTTTTCCTCGTTTAAGGAGCGGGGTGAGTGAGTTGTGAGTTGTGCGCTGTACATTGTACATTGTACACAGTGTCTCTTCAGGACTTTGTCCAAAACTACATGCAGTACAAGTATCTCTATCTGTTTCTGTATCTGTATGATACAACAACTCGAGATTCGGGACTCTAGACTCTAGACTTGGGACTTGGGACGAGTTGAGTTTGAAAGAGTAGCTGTACGGCACAATATACTGTAGTGTACTGTGGGAGTAGCTTTAAAGATTGAAAACTTTAAATCCTCTCCTACCTATAAAGAGTTTATTTCTCTTCCTTTTACTTGATCCCCCCGTCCGCTGACACTCCTCACTCCTCTACTTTTCTCCCGTTTTTCTCCGCTCCACTCCACAATTTCATGACATGGCAAAACTTGGACCTTTTCACTCAACAACTTTCTGCCCTCTCTCCTCTCCTCCATCCCACTTTTTTAACTATACTTTTCCATACGTACATGAAATATAACATAATCAATGTACAGTGTACATGCTACATACTACATACACGTCGGTAGTAGATACCTTTTCCGCACGTAAAACAGTCAATTTTTACTACACGGATTTTTTATGAGCTATAATAATAAAATATTTACTATTCAACTCTACATTCTACATTCTACATTATACATGTATGAATATTTGTGGATCATCATCATACTTTTACTTTTCCTCCATTTTTTCTACCCTTCTGCATAATTTTTTCCCTCCACTACAAAGTTTCCTTTCCTACTGGAAACTGTAAAGTCTAAAGCTGACATTTTTTGAAAATATGAAGAATTTAGAATTTACAGTGTACATATCTACAAAAGTGTAGGCAAATCGTGAGGATAAGGTTGTATAAATATTTTGAATGAGTTCAATAATTTGAAATAATTCGAGTTTTACTGCATTCTCCATCATCCTCAATCCTCCATCCTGTATCCTGTATCTCATTCAGCCGATTGGTCGGATTGGTTGGATTGGTCAAATCAATCAGGAAATTTTGTGGGATAAGAGTTGAAGCTTCAAGCTTCAAGTTAGGATGAGGATTTCAAGGATTAAATATAAGATAGGACAAACTACAGATATCCAGAGGTTGGATCTATTGGATCCTCCGGATTTCATACGATTCCAACCCACATCCAGTTCAATACTCAATACTGCAAATCCAAATAGAATCCATTCAACCCAAGCCAAACCAAGCCAAGCCAATGTAGAACAGACCACCATGAAGCCAGGATCTACGACCCGTATGTATTTAGTAGGCAGACTCTAGAATCTAGAATCTGGAATCTGGAATCTGGAATCTAGAATCCAGAATGTGCAGAATAAAATGGTCCACATTTATCCACGTTTCGAGTGCTGGACAATAAAAATGAATGAATGATCAGTTTCCGGGAGTTTCCAGAGGTCTGAAAGCTTTTGCATGTAGTCTGAGGTCTGAGATTTCTCTGAAATATCCCCTATAAACGCTCAACCCTCAATGTACAATGGACCACTGAGGATATTGAGGATTGAGGATACATGGATGAGGTATATTCAAAGTACCGTGGATCTCTTTAGGTAACTGCATTAGAAAAATCACCGTAATTGAGACTCCCTACTGGAAATATTGTAAAACAGAGCAGTATCCTGTATACTGTATACAGTGAAGATGAAAGAGCTGACTTTGACAGCTCTTACTTTGTTAGTCCCACATTCTACATTCAAAATTTACAACCGCTCCATTTTCCATATTTGATTAAGGTGATTAAGATTTGAAGCAGGTCGCAAGTCATAAGGGTGAGAAGAGAGGATTGAGAAGTGGAGATCCAACCTTTGCAAACCTGCAAAGATAACGGCCAGCAAAGCCAAAGAGAGAGAGAGAGACGGAGATCTTGAGAGAAAGAGTTAAGTGCAATTCACAATCCATGAAGATGGAACGGAACGGAACGGAATTGCAAAAAGATGAGAGCAATTACGTCATAAATCATCCTTACAATTATGTCGATGACAATGAAAACAGACTTGTTGGGAAAATGAGAATGAGAATGAAAGTCACGCTCACAGACACACTTGTCCTCATCACCATCATCATCATCATCGTCATAATCATCACCGTCACAAATGCAAAAGGGAAGGGAAGGAAAAGCTGTGACTCGATCTACTTTCTTCTTCTTCTCCCTTATGAAAATATGAGAGAGTTTCCGATGTTTCAATGCAATTAGCATAGAAAGGTTCAGACTTTGACTATAATGGGATTTCCTCCTTTTCCGACTTCATACCTCATACAAACACTACGGTACCTAGAATAGAATAGAAGAAGAAGAAGACTAAGCTGATGATAATAATGATGATGATGATGATGACTATAGGCTATGGGTATAACTCTCTATTACTATATTATGTAAGGACGGTGACCGTGACGCTGAGGATGACTTTGACTATGACTGTTATGACTGTGCAAAAGTGACGACTAGGAACTAGGAAGAGACTCCAATCAACTCTCACAATCAAATTTCAGATTCTAAATCCGGGTTGAACGTAACAGAAGGGAGTAAGAGGAGGAAAGTACGGAGGGCTGATACTCCCGTTTTAAAAGGGACGCAGACGACATGAAGAAATGTGACCATGGCGATTAACAGTAATGAGATTTGAGTCTTAAGTCTCTTCCACTGTCTTTACGTCTGTCGCCGTCCTCATTCTCATTCGCCGTCTCAGCACGATGTAGGAACTACTGGATTCTGTATTCAAATTATTACACACAGACGATAGAGGACGGAAGGCGGAAGAAGAATGAAGGCTCAAAATTCAAGACTCGAAACTCTAGACTCTAGATTTTCCTGCTCACTCGTACTTTGTACTTAACTCGGCGAAATCCACAAATGCACCTAAACGTGGTATTATATCTGTATTACGGCGACTTAGTCAAAAACACTACACAATAATGCTGTACATTGTACACTGTACAGTCTATGGTACATTGTGTACAGTGTGGTGTATTTCTTGTTCTTGTTACTTCCCCTTGACTTGACTTGACTTTGCTTACTCCTCGCATCTTTCTCCTTTGTCTCTTCATTTACGATTATAGTTGTGTAGACCACTACTGTTTTGCTCTCAACCGTCCCTCTTTCATTACGTTGTTTCCTTTCCATCCTTCTCAACTCTTGACAACATTAACATTTCAAACTTGTCGCTCCACTCTGGACTCTTCTTCCAGTCAGGACGAGGAAAATGTCTAAATTACAGCAAGAAAAATTCATGTACATTGTACAAAAAGGAACGACGTGAAATGAGAAACAGTTTGTATTTTGGATGAAAACTGGTAATGAAATTCATTCAAGAGGTCCCAAACGCCTCTTTTTCTTCTTTATACCCTTTCTACAGTCTAATAAAACTCGTCATACACATATGTGTATATGTAAGATTGCTTTTACTAAAAGAATTCAGGTAAAATTATCCGTGTTAGTAAAATAAAAATGAATGAAATCTGCACAAAATACAGGAGAGAAGTTGATTTACATGTACACTGTACACTGTGAATTTTCAATTGTCAATGGTCACTTGAGTGGATGTCTCTAGTCTCCAGTTTCTAGTTTCCAATCTCTATTCGCACTCACTATTCACTATTCACCAATCAAGAGACACTAGAACTTGTGAACAAAAGGAGAAAGGAGGCCTAATAGAATGGACTAAATGGACTCTCCATTCAACCTTCTGTAGATATTCTACATGATTTTGCGAAAAGAGGAAAGAGGGCAAGTGGTCCGTTGTGCGTGTAAAGTGGGATGTAAGTACCTACTTTCTTTTCGCTCTTATTGATGAAATTAAATGTCCTCCCGTCCTTGTCTTTCCCCTCTGTTCGCGTGTCAAGTGACAAGCGTCAAGGGGTCTGTTGCCCTGTTTCAATGTAGTTGCACAAGTGAGAGGAGTGAAAGCAGGACAAAGAATCAAATGAACATGAATAGACTGAATTACTACAGAAGAGAGAGAGAGAGAGGTAGAGAGAATGCGGACACTCTTCACAACACTTGATGATTTTGCATGTTTTGATTAAATTACTGAGAAGGGATGAGAAAAAAATAATTACTCGGTACTTGAAATACCTTTGGGTCAGAGCCACCAGCTACCAGTGCCAAAGTGTCACAGTGTCAGTGCAAATCGTCCTAGTTCACTGTTTCCAATTCCGAATTATTTGCTACTTTCCTGCCTATCATTATACATTTTTTGTCCGTTAATATTACAACATGTAAATTGTACATGTAAATGAAAATGCTCAGGGACCAAAGATCAAGGTGCTGGTTTTCAACTTTCAAAATAAAAATTCATAAAAGAATGAACTAGATCCACTAGATGTACTGGAGTGACCATTTCTCATTTCACAGAATTCAGCAGAATTGAAGATGCGATGAAAATGTTTAGTTTTTGTGTGTATTGCTTATTGTATAATATAATATTGAAAATTGAAAGATAAAACAAATAAGTAGCGAGATAAAACAAAACAAAGTAAATCAAAGAATGGAACACTAAGCTAAATGAGGACTGGAAATGAAAATGGTAAGCTCATTACGTACGCATGATAAATGCTTCTGGTGTACAATATACAGCTCCAGTTTTGTTTGCTGTTAGCCACTAGTTTTCATTGTTAATATTTAGTATTTAGAGCATCCCTTGATGAGACAAAGTACATAATAAAATCCATTCACATGCTACAATTAACAATGCACATTGTACATTGTACATGGCATAACAAATTTCAAAATCCAGCTGTAATTCTTTCCCTCTTTTCTGTTGTCCTTTATACACGTCATGATTTACTTTCTCATTTTACAACATACAAAGCTTGAAATACAAATTCAAATTCAAATCCAAATCCCAAGCCTCGTTTGACAAAGCACAAAGCACAAAACACAAAACAAAATCTGTCGTTGTGATTCCTATTGTTATTATTATCATTATTAATGTTATGATTTGTTTCACTGGGACTGCCTTGATCTTGATCAAGATGCTAATTCTCTGAATATTTACCATTTAACATTTAGCTAGACTGTGTGTAGAATTTGTGGAAAAATAAAATTATTTTCTATTTTCCATACCATATTTTCTGTTTCTATTCAATCTGGATCCAGTTTGTTCACGTGTTTGCATATTTACAGAAAATAAATGCCTCCACAATTAGGAAAAGCCAATATATCGTAACACCGAACGTAAAGACATGAATATTTATCATTTATCATGCATTTTTCATTCCAGCAGCTCGAGCTTTTATTATTATGTATGATGTATAATGCACCGTGAACGACTATGTATTAATTGCTATTATTAAGAGCTAACATCAGCATCAGTCAGTCCATAAACATGGAAATGAAAATGAAGAATCAATATCAAGTGGCAATATGGAAATGTAAAATGGGCGGAATATTTACAAGAATATGTTCCAGCTTCTAGATTCTAGCTTCTAGATTCTAGATCTCCAAATCCACATGATTCATTCGTTTGTTCATCCAAGAATGAAATCCAGTGTTCCGTTTCCGTTTAACCCATTAACTCGATCATGTAGTTGTTTTGCTGTTGCTGTTGTTGTTGTGCAATCTGGATTTATATTTACGAGATTCTCTACAAGCGAAAAAGGCGACAGACTGCTGTTCCCTTTGACTTGATTCTGTGGTTTTGATTCTGGATTTTGTACTACATATCATATATAATGTACCGTGTTATACTTTGTATTGCATATTATTGTATTCTGCAGGGGACTGTATTTGTAAAGTGTGGAAATTTGTAACGTCTCACTACATGCAAACATAAATATAAACAGGAATATTCATAACACAAATTCTCATTTACATCCAGAATCCAGAATGCCGTGCTATTAGTAACTGTATTGTTGTGTTATGTTAGTATTATTAGGCATATTACGAGTAAATATCGCAGCTTATTCCCAGACTTTGTTTCCTTCATTTCCATTTTTTGGAGAGGATTCAAATTTCATCATATATGTATGTGTACAATGTACAATGTACAACATGTTATAACACTGAATGTGCAAAAACGGAAAGCTGGATTCGATACTGAGGTTGATTTCCTCAAACTCTGGATTTATAGATGTACTTTGTTTGCTCACTCAAAATTCAAAATTGAACACGGATGAAATGTACAAATTTTAGTCAGGAAAACATTTCTTGTACTGAAAACGAACCAATAGTATTAAAAAATATGAAATCTACAATCTGAAATCCCGTTCTCTGATCTACATAATATGAGATGTAGTACGGAATCAAACTCGTAATTATTTTCATTTCTTCCCTTTCTGTAGGATGAACATGAGACATGGGAAATACTGTTTAATGTTTGTCTTTGCACTGGAATACTGGAATACTGGAATATGTACTGGAATTTCTACAGGATCTCCAAGTTCAAATATTTATAATATTTGAGGAAAGTATTTGGTCTTTGTTTGGTTTTCTGTTTGGAGCACAGCAAAGCAAAGAAGCAAAGATGCTTTTGAACTTCAATCCTCAGTTCACATAAATTTTGTTCCTTGTTTCGAGTTTTGAGTTTTGAGTGGAGTAGACTCATTTACATGTTTCATAAAATATGAATGAAAAGGAAATAACAGTAAATAATAATGATGATATTTAAGAGTACACATATCTACGCTCTACACCAGACCAGACCAGACCAGACATAGATCAACAAGGGTCACATAAAATATTTATCAAAGGAATACCTTCTTACATTTTCTAAAAGCTCCAATGTGATAATAATAATAATAATTGTTTTTCTTGTTTCCTTCATGCAGTCCCTTTCCATCCGCTACACATAACAATTTACAATACATATGAAACAGATTTATTTATTCTACGGCTACTACAATAAAATTTGAGTTTGAAAAATGGGGGGAGAAAATGGTGGGGCATTAAATAATTTGTGTGAGCTTATGATCATAAACTTGAATAATATAAATTGAATCGGAATAGAAGAAACAAAATGCTTTGAAATTCAAAAGTATTTCTCATGTTGTATTTTCGTATATTTTCTCTGCATTTCGTATTTCCTATTTCATGATAATTTATTATTAGTGCTGTAGCATTACCATAAAGTTTTTGGGCATGTCGCAAAATTTCCACGAGACACGAGGCACGAGGTACGAGACAATGATAAAAACATGGAGAATTCATCATCATGTAAACTCAGTACGAACTCCGAACACCAAACACCCACACATTCTGCATATACCAGATGAATACGCATAAGTTGGCTGTAGAAAGTAGAAAGTAGACGGTGGAAAAGATGGGACAGGAGTAAAATCACATGCATTTTTACAAGCAAGCTTGTGAGAGGCTGTAGAAAAAAATCAGGATGGTGCTGGACCAAACAGCCAACGGTTCAAGTTAGTCATCCGGTAGCATCAGCACAGGAGGGTTTCTTGAAATAAAAAATCTTTATTCCTTAGCATATAAATGTACACGAGGACATCAAACATACAATATATACATATGCATATAGATATTATACACTGTACTATGTACTATGTAGGCTAATGTGTAAGTGGAATGAAAATGAAAAGTGTGAGCATTATGCAGAATGTAGAATGTAGAATACATGTCGTGCGTGTATGTATTCTCTCTTACTTCAACTTTCACTTTCAACCCATTTTTTGCCATTGCCATTTTCACAATATGTTGCTACTCTTTTCCTTTTTTCTCTGCCAAAGGAAAGGAGAACGGAGAAAGCTCACTTCTCTTCTTGTCGTTCCTCCTCTTGCATTTGGCTGCTGTTCTGCTATATTGTCATTGTGACTGCATAAAAGTTTCACAAGGGAGATAAAGACAGAGAGAAAGGGTGAGAAAGAGAGAGAGAGAGAGAGAAGTAGAGGTAGAAAGTAGGAAAAAAACTTGTGAGGGCATTTATATGCATGAAATGGAGAGGAGTAAAAAGGGAAATCAGTCTTGGTAGTGTAATTCCCTGTTGGCAATAAAGAGGACGAGGTCGCCACTACTACTACTTTCACATGCATGATCTTGCTATATTAACCACATTCTGTGTACTCTACGCTCTACGCTCTGTACACTGTACATACAAAGGAAAAATGTTAAACTGCAAATTGTGCATATGCTCATATGAGGAATGAACCACTTTTCTCTCCTCTCTCATTCTCACGTTTTCATCATCTCATCCTTTGAGGTGAAATAAAAGAATCTGGTGTTTGGAGTCTGGAGCCTGAAATCTGGAGTCTGGAATATGACTATTTGGACTGGAGACAGATGCACTAAAAACAAATGAAGAATATCATGCCTGGAGTTTGGAGTTAAAGTTACACAGAAAAATATCCCGTACATAATACTACAAAATTTGGACATTTTCTTCTTTCTCCCTTCTTTTTGTTCTTTACCTTTTACAAAATTGTACCAACGGATTGCTAGGACGAGCCACATTTACTTTTTTATAATAATTATTCTTTGAGATTTGAGATGAACTCATAATAAAAACTAACAACATGAAATATATTTTTCTAGTGTCCTTTTCTGTTTCATATTTAATATTTAGCTATTCTTTTGGTTCAAAATTTATAACGCACATGTAGAATTTTATTATTCGTTCTTAAAAAGCATTTTGAACATTTTGTTTTACGAATTACACTATTTTATTTGATCATAATTGACAGTAAAAGATGTTTTGATTTTTTATTTTTGAGTCGGCTTCGTTTTTTCCATGTATGTGTTTTCTATTTTAGCGTTTTTCGTTCCCAAAAACATTCAATATGTATGATTTTGGTGACAATTATTAAAGTTTAAAAACAATTTCAAAAACTGGACATTTTTATACCTGCAAATAAATGTTAAGTCCTAAATTGATCGTAGATTCGAGGCGCTAGACATAATAAATTTCATTTTGAGTCCTCTTTGATTTATTGGATGGTTAGGGCAAGCCAAAGACCAAACATCAACCTTTGATATATTATTATGCAGAGGCTTATCTTCATTGGTCCAATGTGTGTTATATGTTATGCATCAAATTTATTTGCATTCCCAAACTCATTGGTGTTTGTACATGTCTATGTACAGAAAGCAATTCAATTTTCCCTTGAGACTCGAGGCTCGAGAATTGAGACTTGAGACTTGAGACTGGAGACTAGAGACCTGAGACTTTCTCTCTCTTCCTGCTCCTCTTTCTCAATTAGACAAACTTGAGACTTGACTCTCTGTCAGTATTTCCATCGCCTTGGGTAAAATTTCTAACTGAAATTTAATTAACAAGAGAATATTGAATACTGAGCATGGAACATCCCTCTCCCTTGCAATACATATATGTTCTTCTTTGCCTTCTTCTTATACATTCTACATCGTACATACATTCCGCACTACAATTTGCTTTCTCTGTACTCTGTACTGAAATTCAGCTTTCCCAATAATATATACGAAAGTTTTAAATTTTACATAATATATGAAAATGTGAGTAGGTTGTGCATTTTATGTATCTTGTACATTGCAAACGCCGCTGGGAATTCATTAAATACCTATAAATTGAGCATTACACTTGCTTCTTACTTTTTAATTTTAACCATTATTGTAATAATAATGGTCCTCTTATTTTTTAAAGGAAACGTCCCGAGGGCTACATCCTACATGCTACATACTACATACCATAATCATAATATTGGATAGTGAAGTAACTATTACGGTATTATGGTATTTCTGATTTCGTTTTCATACAACATTTACTTTTGTAAAGAAAGAGAGGAAAATATAATATAGGGAAAGTTGGTTGTTGGTTGTTGATTGTAATAATTCATAACTCATGATTTAATTTAATAATAAGGCTTTTTCCAGCCAACTGAAGAAGGAGAAGAAGAAAAAGAAGAAGTCTGGGCAAGAAAATGTAGAGCAATGAATGTATAATGTATAACGTATAATACTTGTTCACTATTAAGTATTCAGTGTTCAGTGCTCAGTGTGTGCAAACAACTTTTAGTTGGCTACTTTTATACACCAAACACTAGACACTAGACATCAGACGATTAAGATACAATTTCCAGCCAAACTTCCCCCTTTTTCCTTGTGCGAGTTGCAAAACTTAAACTGGAAGCTTGAAGCTCGAATCTGGGAATTTTGTTTTACCTTTAAAAAAGGAGGAAGATGAGAGACGAGAGTGAGGATCCAGATCCGCCTTCCAAATTCCATACACACAAAGTGGCATTTTGCCAACGGGAGAATGAGAAAACAAGAGAGTGAGAGAGAGACATTCATAACTTTTCACTGACTACTCTGCATACTGTAATACACTGTACACTGTACAGTCAGTGCTGAGCGATGATCAGAATTTCATCCAAAGACTCTAGTACATACATCCAACTTTATCCATTCTCCAGTCAAATATCAAATATCATGCAAAATTTTTATAAACAAAGTTCAGTAGCACACTCAACATTCTTCATAAATATGTCACCTATTTACTATTTATTTCCAATTTCAGTACAATAGAACATGTGATGTCACAATGTACAAGCAAGATTTTGATACTTTGTTATTTTTTGTTTGTTGTATCTGAAAAAGAAAATTTATAGAGCAATATTGAAAACAGGGGTAAAACAAAAGAAAAACAAAAGGGGGTTTCAAAGTGTACAAAGTACAAAGAAAAGTCAAAAGTACAAAGTGAAACATCAGTACTAAGTGGGTGTGAAATGAAAACGTGTAGAGTTTAGAGTTTAGAATGTAGACAGGGTGAATGTGTATCGCCCTGTTTTTTTCCATTTTTTAAGTCAGGTTTGCGGTCTGTACAACATCGGAAAAACACTTGTCCCCTTTCCCTATTTTCTGTGTTTTTTGGTGCTCTGGTTTTGTAGAATTTGTTGTACTTTGTAGTTTGTAGTTTGCGCCCTGTACCCCGTTGAACGGTCATGACAGACAGAAGAAAGGAGATTGAGTAAAGAGTGAAAAGCCTTGTGGAAATAATGCATAATAATAATAATTCAATTCCCTGTCTAGTGTTGCTCAGTTTGACTTGGTTTGGTTTGACTTGGAGTGGCTTGCTGTTCGTTGTACATTTTAGACACAGAGAATTGAGAATAGAGAATTTTTCTACATCTCTCTTCATTTTTCTATATCGAAACTACTGTAGGTACTGGGTGAAAACAGAAGAAAAGCAGTCAAAAAAGAATCTTCTCAAGTTGTAAATCACAGACAAAAGAAGTGGAGGGTAAAGAAGAAGAATTCTTCTGATTCTTCCTTCTCAAATGACTTGAGCGTTGAGCGTTGAAAGTTGAGAGTTAAAAGAGAAAGAAGTAGAAAGAACAAGAAAATGAAAATGTTGTTGAGTCAGCAGAAAATTTTGACATTTATTTTCTCTCTCCCTGCCTTGTTTCTGGTTTCTGGTTTCTGGTCAAACTGCTCTCAAAATACAGGAAAGGAGAGGGAAAGAACAAAGCAAAGAAAAGGCAAGTGAAGAGGCGAGAGGGAAATACACTGGCGAGTATTTTAGTTCTTTTATCTCCATCTGTCCTCCATATATATTATATTGCTTGTCTGTTTTATTGTGTGAATCATTTTGCTATTTCATATCAAATCCTTCAATCTCCGGTTTTATTATATTGTATTTTCTATTTTGTATCTTTTAGTATTATCATCTGAAATCTCAAATCTTCAGTCTGAACACTCAAGAGTCAGGACAAGAAAATTTGAAGTCAAGATTCGAGATTCGAGATTCAAGTTCAAAGGAAAAAAAATGGAGCTATAAAAAAAATACCCTAAAATTTCAAACAAAAACGGATCGGGATCCAAAGCCAAGGCTGTGAGTTTTATCAATTTTACCGTTTACTGTAAAAGAATCAAAAGTTTGAGCTTAGCTTTATCCTTTTCTGCGTTGTCTATTGTATTGTATGTTGTATTATATTGAAAAGAAAGATTGAAAATTTCTACTTTCCATTGGCGTTGTAAAATATGAGAAGAACGAGTGTGTGTTATTTTGGAAAAATATGAAAAGAAGAATAACTGAGCTTAGAAGAATGTAAATTACTTGAATAATCTAATACATATGCATAATGCATATGCATCATCATCATAATCACCTTACATATACAATATATTGTACAACATAGAACATAGAATGTACATTGTACAGTGTACACTGTACACATACAGGCGTGAGTTTATTACTCGACGATAGACGAAAATAATTTAAAAAACTACAACACGCACTCGGATCCAAATCCCGAATATATACACGTACCTACGCGTAGTAGTTTGTGTAAAGGAAACCTGAAAGTGAAAGCCAGGAAAAGAAAGAGGAAGAATTCATCTTTTCTCCATGAGTAAACTGGAAGAAGGAAGAAGAAAGGAAGAGAGAATTGGTGGAGCATCTTTCACTGTCAAATTAAGAGGTCCACATGCACGATGCACGATGCACGACACTGCATTGGATGTCTAACACTGAAGATATAGGGTGACGACCAACTACAAAAAGGAACATATAACAAGTCTCCATTTCTAGTCCTCTCTAGTGTCTAGTATCTAGTGCCTAGTGTCTGGTGTTTCCGAATGAAGAAGGATTTCACATCCTCCAATACTCTCCTTTATTTTTTATAGTATTTGATATTTGATATTTGATACTGTCTTAACCCTCAGTTCTCACAATCAGTTCTCTATGTAATACAGAAAAGAATCCATCTCTTTTCTCCTTCCATTTCTAAAGTGCATCCAATCGTCATAATCATGAACTATAAATGTTGAGCATTAAAACGGCTCCTTGTTTCCTATTTATCGTTGTGTATTGTGTACGCAACGTAAAAATAAAAATAAATAAATTACCCGTACTTTCATAAACATATTACCTATTGTATATTATGTCTTGTACCTACAAAAAATAAGGATGTCGGCAAAATTGGATGGCTAAAAATACCAGAAAAAATGATCTAAGGACTAGAATTAAAATCTACATTGCGATAATAATAATAACATTTATTATTATTGTTATTAGATAAATAAACCACTTTTTATTCAGCTTTATCATTTTTGCAGTGTCATTTTTCATCATTTGGCTTTTTTTAAATTCTATATTGATTATTGATTATAAATTAAAAGTTGATCACTTGTAGCTTCTGGCTTGTAACTTGTAACAATAAAGAAAAATAATAATGATAACAACTATACATTAATAATAATAATATGTAATTAAACGTTAAAGTGTAATGGACGGTGGATGAAACTGTGTGCTTTGTAATTTGTAATATTTGTGAAATCGAGTGTACATAATACATAATAATTATACAAGAATGAAAATTAGTAAACTAGTTTTGTGTTAAACAAAGGTTTCATAGGAAACTCTAACGGGGACTCCATTTAACTCGGCATAGAGAGTGCCCGCACTCGGGTCCAAATAGGTAAGTTGTACATTATTTTCTATTCTTTTTACAGCTAGTTGTTGCTGGTTTTGAGAGGGATGAGGTGGAGGTGGAGGAGCAGAAGTTGGGCGAAGTCGAGGAGAATGAACGGATTCTCCAATATTATTACTATTGGGATTGGGATTCTGATACTGATGCGGATGCTGATGCTGATGCGGACTAATAGATGGATGAACATGCCTCGTGTGACTATTAGATGGTGGGTGACTGTAAGAATGTGGACGGGGAGCAGGAGCGGGAGGTGAGTCAGTAGATGTGGAGATAGATGTAAAAACATTAAGAGGCATCACACATGACGATGATGTAGAATGAGGAGAAGAACATTTAGTAGAATTAGGGGTAGAAATCTCGGGAGAAATCAAAGAACAAGTAGAAGATGGACTACTCACATTTTCAACGTCAGTGTCAGCGTCAGCTTCAGCTCTGCTTGTTCCACAAAGGTACGCATGTTGTTTCACGACTTTTGGCTCCGTTACTTCTGTTGGACTTGGACTTGTCTTCGGCATCCACGATGTCGGTGTTGATGTTGATGTTAATGTGGATGTCGCTGTCTTGTGTGACAATTCTTCATCTAAATCCGACTGACTAGAAAATGATGAGGTTGGCTTTGTCTTTGTATTTGTATGTGTGTTTGTCTGTGTCTGTGTCTGTGTGTTTGGATTTGTTCTTTGTTCTGGTGCTCTGGATTTTGCTAATGCGGTGCTGGCAGGGATATTCACATTCATCCTCTCTACTCGTTTTCCCATTTTTCTCAGCTCCTCTTCATTTGGATCATCCTCCTTTTTCCACACCTCTTTACTCTCCCTCTGAAATTCATTATCCTCCTCCACCTCCTTCATCCGCTCATCAACCACAGCCCCATTCTTATCGCGAAGTGTCAAAAGCTCAGTAGTCTTTGTGGTTGACTTGACATTCATTGTACAATCCAGCTCAACCGGACTTTTCAATATACCAGCCCGGATCAAAATTTCATTTAGGAGGTCTCCCGGAGGCACTTGTCCGGTCATCAGAGCTTTTTTCACTCTCGCTCCTTCTTCTCCACTCAAAGGGACCGGCACTCCGTTAACTAGTAGTACTTCCGTCGTCTGAAATGAAGTACTTTTCTCACAGTCTAAAACTTTGATTCCCTTTCCTACCAGTGACTCAACCTTCTCTTGAATCTCCGTGTCGTCCATCGGATCCATGTGCTCCATCTTTTGGTTGTGTTTTTTCTCTTGGGGCTTGTGTTATTTTTTCTGAAATTAATCAAATCATAGGAAAAAATTAACATTTTAATTTAATTCCACAATAAAAGGAAAGAAAGAGACTCAAAAGGTTTATCATTTTAGGTCTACTGAACATTGAATATTTTAAGGGGGAAAATGTCACTTTAAATTTTGAAGTAACAAGTGATTAAAAGGAAATGTTTGAAGGAAAGGAACAAGAAGAGACGTTTAAAACTTCTGTGTAGATTCTAGATTTCTGATGAGAATTGAGAATGTTTATTTATCGTTTTTCCTTATCCTTGTGTTAAACATATGGGAAAGGATTTTGAACTAAGCTGGCGAAGGACAAGAATCAAAGAGATTTCCCGTTTACCGACTCGTCCACAGTCTACAGTCAAACCAGTAACCAGTCTAATCCAAACAAAACAAAACCACAGACCTCAGAGGTCTGTTCCTAGTTCGTAGCTTGTAGGTTGCAGAGACGTGTAAGTTTAACTATCCACTGGTACTCTCTGATTCCCACCTCCTCCTACATTTGTACTCCCGCCCTCTCGGCAACCACCCAAGTGTAAACTGTTTATAAAGTGCAAATCTAAACCCAAATTCAGTTCCAGCTCTAAACTCGGAATTTAAAGTAAACCCTTGTATTTTTCTCCTCCGCACATACGCAGATATTTATCTGTATGTAATGCGTAATGCAGCATGGTGCAGGGCTCTCTTTTATTGTATCCGATTTGCCCAATCCTTTCCTTCCCCTTCAAAGAGGTTCGAGGTAGGTGCAGAAAAAATCTCTTTATTTTTCTGTCTTGTTGACTGATGACATGGCATGGAGCTTGTGGATTGTGAATTGTGAATTGTGGATCGTGGAGAGGTGTAACGTGACGTTGATCTCCTCTATTTTGTCTTCACAAGCCAAGCAGAAAACGGAGAAAAGGAGCAGTAGGTGTGGAAAGTATAATGCAGAATGTAAACTACAGAATAAAGAAGTGGATCTTGATGTCGAATCTGATGTATTAAGATATCAGAATACGTGTATGTAAAGCAAGGTAGCTTTGCCTCAAAGTCCAAACATTTATCCTGATCTCTTTGGGTGAGAAAACGTGGTACGTTTCTGATTTTGGATAAAAAACACCACGAGGGATTCACACTCAGTTTTCAGTGCATCTCCGTATCTCTGTACTTCACACCCAATACTTACATTGTACAATGTACATTATACATTAACGTTTTTGTCCAAATCTATTGAACATTGAACATCACGAATACATTGCCATTCTCAGATGTTACATTTGCACATTCCATTTCTGCCTATTACGCATATTATATTATACATTACACAATGCACGCTTTGTGCTCTATTAGGAAAACAGTTTTTGATAGCGGATTGAAACTGAGACTGATTTAAAGTTCAGAGTTCAGGTTGAGTCCACACAACAAATCTCTCAATTCTCGATCTTCAATTCTCAATTCTTACAACTCACAACACTTGACAATTGACAATACTCTAAAACCTCTAGTCTAATCTAGTTCAAACATGTACTCATAACTCATAACTTATTAGAATACGAAATACGAATGAAGAGGGAAAAACTTTTAAGGTGAACTCTTTACTCACACAGAAAGAGGAAATTGAAAAGAAATCTTCCCATTAAATTTTTAGTAGTTTAAGCCAAGGCAAGCCAAACTAAGAAAAATGACCGAGAGCAAACCAAACAAGTAAACGTTTGAACAATTTTGAAGTATTTTTTTTTGAACATTCTTCAGCAATTTAAAATTGCAAAAGAAGCGGAGTGGAAATGGCCCATATTAAATTGAGAAGATATTTGCGGAATTTCTATGATAAAATAATTAAGAAAACGAGTGAACGGTGGATTTTGGAGTTTAGGAAGGATCAAATACTGATACTGATATCCCACGAGTTTTAAAATTGAATTAGTGCAAAAGCAGGTGCGCTCTTTAATGTGTAGTCAATTCAGTTCAATTTAATTCAGCTCATGATTTTATTAACGTGCTAATGGCAAGTGTGAGGTTGACGGTAGAGGGTAGACGTTAGTGTTTTCACTATAACTTCTTGTTTCCTATGTCGATGGTCCATGCGTACAGTGTGTACATACGGACATAAAAGTGCTAGATAGTTTTAGCAGTACGTTGTGTGTATGTACCGATATTTGGGCCAAGCTTCGTTCTCCGTTTCTACTTGTTACACAGATTGGCAAAAGCTATTGCATCCTCGTGTCGGAAACGCAAATGGTGATATATCGACGACTTGAGATTTGAGACTTTAGGAAAATCATTCTTTATGTTCTCTAGGAAATGTAGAATTCAGATCGATGACGGACATGCCGATTTTGTCTGTATTCTGCTTCACTCGTGATTATTTCACTTGAATTTATTCTAGTTCAATTTGTGTGGTTCTGTAGCTGTAGCTTGTAGCTGTAAGCTGTAGTTTGCTCAATACACAATACACAACGCACAATGAGCATTGCACTTTGAAAGGAGCTTGAACATGAAACTGTAACGATTTTGTGTATATGTGATTACATTCCTATCCCAAATATTTGGTTTATAGTTCAGTGTCTTTTGCTTATGTGTAATTTTTTTTACAAGTCTGGTTCAGATTCTGAATCTGTTGTCTTTTTACTTTTTATTTTTTATGATTTTACTCCAGTTAAATAAGCAGAAAGGGAACAGACAAGAAATAACTAGAAAAGTCGAGCTATCAACAAGTTCCTCTCATAAATAAATGAAATATGAATCTGTTTCCACAATTCTTTGTATTATTATTTGCTTTTGCTTCTCAAATTCAAGTGTGATAAGTAGTAGCGGCAGTATATAGTCGTTGCGCTTGTGCTTGTACTTGTGTTGGGTTTGGTGCTGGTGCTGGTTTGGTGTTAGTGTAAGTAATAACAAGTTGTTCCATGTGTAAAATCTAAGACGTCTGTTTATTTATCTTTATTCACTCACTCACTCACTCACTTATTCAGTCGCTCACTCCCTTTTTCCTCTTCTTATGTCTTATTACTTTTGGCGTACTCTTTGTGATTGATTTCGGGTTCGGGTTTTGTGTTTTTGGCAAAGCATGAATAGAAATAGAAATAATAATATTTCACTCACAGGCAACTCCAAACTCCCAAGTCATGTTATATCATATATTGAACATGGAGCTCTGAATTCTGAATTTCCAAATGATTCCAAGAGATGTGTGCAATTTAAAGTCAGCACAGAACACAGAAAACAGGACACAGAACTCAGAACTAGTTAAAAAATACCAGAACCACAAATAGTGACAATAGCCAATTCCAATGCAATGGCAATGCCGGGAACACTTTGATGATGGTAAAAATTTTAGTTTAGACTGCGGTTAGGTTCAGATTTGGACTCACTTGCAAGAAAACTGCACTGAAATCTACTCAACTTTCTGTGTTGTTTGTACATTGCACTGTTTTGACTTAGACTTTAGACGTACATATTTTAGTTTTAACTGTTAACTGTATTATTGTATGTATATTATTATATTCATGCTGATGCTGACAAGTGTGAGTAAATGTAAAGAGTGAATGTAGAATCTAGATTGTAGATTGCTTGAGAGAATAAAAACGTGTATGGACTACGGACTCTTATACAGTAATATAATATGTAAGATGTATAGTGTAATGTGTAACGTGTAATGTGTAACGTGGTTATTACGGATTATAGCGTAGGGAAAAGAACGGTCGAGCACCTTATAATTTCCGTGTTTGGCGGTATGAATTATGAAGAGTTGCAATTTTGTGCACAACTGTAAATTTTATTCACACATGTATATGTAAAATATGTATCTGTTTTATCTGTATTATGTACAATCAAGAACTAATAGAAAGAGAATTATAGAATCGTTTTTCTTTGACGGAAACGTTCTTACTGATGTTGAGGTTGGTGTTGATGCTTTGATGCTTTTGGTGGAGTTTGGAGTTGGTTGCTCGTCGGAAATAAAAATGAAGGATGTCTGCAGTAGATTTATGTAGGACAAGGTTTTATATTAAAAATTTGTTTGTGCAGAGGTTGAAGTTAACGATGAGCTGAGTTGAATTAAGTTACGTTAAGGTGCGTTCCCCTCTTCTCTGATTCCATCCATGTAAAATGTGAATGAATACACGATCGTGCTTCGTCTCTGTTAAATATTATGCATACAGCATACACGCGATGCACACTATGGGTATTATGGATATGGGAACTAAGAAATAGGAAGGTGCACGCTAATCACAGTAATAACAATAACAATAATACAGACATTAGTGCACACACAATAGTATGTACATAACAGCGTCTACATACATGTGCACGATATGCACTACACACTGCACAAACACACACTAACTTTGACTCTTCCCTCAGCCTTTTAGCATTATGTATTACAACATCATCAACACCAACGCCAACAATACGAAAAATTCTCCTTTCCTAATTATACAAACAAATATAAACATGATAAACATGTGAGCACATGAAGCGAATTTGTTCGTAGTTCGTAGGATGTACGATTTATTTTTTACACTGACATTAGATGCATCGACACAAACCACAAGCCTAAATGGTACAAAATTTCAGTCTGAATTCTCAGTGTAGAATTTTAGCAATGTAGATTTAAAGTTTTTGAACACTCATGAGAATCTCATTAAATACTTTAGGCAGAGAGAGATTTAGTTTAGTACTCGCATCAAAAATCAACCATCAACTCTACACCCTACACCTTATGTACGTTTAATTAGCTTCAACTTGTTACATGTTTCAAGTTGTAAAAGGTAAACATCACCACAAGTACGAATAGCGAATACTTTGCCAAACTCCAAACTGAATGCTGAATGTTGCAATGCACAGGATGAGTACACGAGTACATAAAGAGACGTTTTCTGTTTTGTGTGATGTTATTGCCTATAAAAACACAAAACAAGAGTTGAGCTTCAAAAAGAGCTCTGATTTTGTCTTGGTGCTGTATTATGTATTGTATATTGTATTCCCTGCTCTGTACTGTAATATGTAGGAATGGTTTTTTATAGTGCTCTGTACTTTGTACTCTACACGATGTGTTTTGTATTCAGTGTTCTGTATTCTGTATTGTTCGTTCTACCATGTGCACAATGTGTAAATGCATTGTGCTGTAATTTAATACAAAGAATTAAGAGTTCATTCACTACAAAGTACAAACTACAAACTATAACAGTCATAAAAAGTATTTATGAGAGTCGTTCTGTATTCTCTGCATTCATTCTGTATTCTGTATCCTGTACACCGTGTAGTGTACACTATACACTGTACACATTACATATTATCCTAGTTTTTTCAAAACAGTATGAAAACCTTTTTTATTCGACCTCTAATGCCGCTGTGGCAAAATTGTTTTCATTACTATTGTAAACTCCAAACTCCAAGCTCCAAACTCCAAACCCTACTTGTTTAAAGGTTAAAGCTAAAACCACTATAGAACAATCAACAATTAACCATTTGTCTTTATTATATAATAAAGACACTGTTCTGATGGTACGATATTGCACATCAGTTGAGTTGAATTCAATTCAAGTCAAGTAAATTGAATAACAAATTTTTGCATTTTACATATAATAATAGTTTGATTTGTATTTTATATTTGAGTTTTGAGAGCATATTTCATACTTGATTACGTGAAAGGAACAATACATAATTTAATGATCAAGATTAAGATTTGGTTAAAAGAGTTTGTTGAAACATTCTCACCGAAAATGGAGCAAAGAGGAAGTGGTAAGGTTAAACGAGATGAGGGATTTTGAGATATAAAGTTTAATATTACAATGTACAATGTAGATTGTAGATACATTTGATTGGAGTTAAAAACATAGGAAATGGCAACAAAGTTTTGCATAATATATTGGAATTCAAAAGTAATAAAGAGAATAATATTATTATGAATTATGAATGTGCATGAATTTGTAATTTTTGTCTACATACGTTTTGATTGTTGATGTGAAGAATTTCTCAGTAGTCTACAGTCTACATACAATCTGGAGCCTACAGTCTAGTTTCTAGAGTTTAGAGGCATAAGTCCTTGAGAGTTGAGAAGAGACGAAACAAAAAAAAATGTACACAATTCAATATTCAATCCATATCCATACATGATAAATGTTTAGTGTAATTACTCGTGTTGAAATTTAAAATAGAACTGTTGACTGTTGACTGTACTTTGTATCAATTTATCTATACACTGTACACCACACACTACACAGGCATGTTAAATATGTTTTAGTATCTATTTCTTGCTTTTGATTTCACGTCACGAACGCACACAAACTGTCGCATAATAGAGCTATTAGCTTCACTTTACCCACATGCTTCTACATTGTACGTTTTACATATTTGTACTACATAGTACATAGTACATTTGAAGATAAATTGTACAATTGTAGTCAAAAATATTCTCCACAAACACCTTTCATCACATTAGTAATTTGCATAATAATCTTCCACTTATTCCATTCCACACTTCACCAACTTCACATGCACACAAGTTTTACTTCCTTTATACAGTGTACAATAATTGTAAAAACAAAATTAAATACAACAAAACTAGTGCTTCTAAACTATAAAATATAAACTATAAACTCTAAGCACACAATAGTTAAAGTTCTTCAATGTTATATTTTTTTAATGTTTCACAATTTTCAATTATTATTGTCAATTTTTTAATAGCCTACAACAAACTGCAAGCACAACGAGCAAGAAATCTTTCAATAATTTTTGCAACCGACACTGAACTGAGCACTGGCAACAATCAACGATATTTAGACACTGAAACTTCTTTGTAGTTTTCCACTACTTGATACACAATAAATACACACAACGCACAACACGCAATATGAAATACAAAATACAAAACAAAATACAGCTCAGTGCTCAATGTAGAAGCATTTTGATTCTGATTGGAGTTTAGAACTCTTTGGTCCTTCAACTCTTTTTTTACAAACTGAGTCGTGAATATTGATCACGATCTACTTCTCAATCACTACGACCGTTAAGGTTTAAGGTATACACTAGACACAAAGGAAGGAAACGGATCAATTGTCAACTGTCAAAAAAGCCGTGTTACCAATTACCAATTTTCAGACGTTGAACTCTCTTCCTTCTCCCTTCCAAACTCCAATGTGTATTATTCTTATCAAGTTTAGATTTTGTTTTGTACACTGTAGAATGTAGAATGTAGAACTTGCATTTCTTCTTTGGCTTAAAATTTGGATTTGAAAAACTTGAGCAGTTGAAAAATTGAGATGAGATGTGCTGATGAACTGATGACTATATGGATTTGGGATTGAGAACTGACGAAGAGAATTGAGAATCAACCACGAGATTACCACCGGGAGCGAAAAAATTAATGACAAGAGCTCAAGGTCACAAGTCTCACGTTTCAATTTGGCTCCAACGGCATGAAATCAGAAAATTGTGATGCAAAATGCAACACAATACAATATTAAATATTTTTATGTATAATGTGATATATTAATGTGCAATATTAGTAGTAGAGAGAGTACTGAGTTTTAAGCGTTGACTTTTTAACTAATCTCGATTCTACATTCGATATTTTATACACATTACACACTACACATTACACATGGACTTTTTTTCTAAGAAGTTTACTCAATACTCAATTCACAAAGAAAACTAAAGACTGCTGACTACTGACTACTGAATGCCGACTGTACGCCTGATAGACAGAAAATGAGCGATTTTTACCTTTGGAAGCCATATTCACTGCAAATGCTCAAGTTTGAACAGAATCAGTGAATTTTAGGCCGTATAGTATAAATATTACGTATTATGTAATATACCATATACCATAATATTCATATAAATGGAAGGAGACGCATACTGTATGATGTATGAACTATGAACATTGAATATGTAAGTAAGGGAATATTTACAGTAACACTCTTTAAAACCCAGTCGTTTGTTTGTGAGTTTTGTGCTATGGTCCCGACTCTGCCTGTCACGGTTCATGGAACATACTTATACACATTATGTATTATGAATGTAGTATGTAGTGTGTATGTGTGTATTATTATGTAGCACACTTTTTACATAAGTCTGTCTGTCTGTATAACTGAAAACTGAAGTGTATTTAAAAACGTTTACACCATGAAAATCCTTACATTCCAAGGAGTTGCAAAAAGCTCCATACTTCCATACATCATACCTACGTAGAATCTAGAATTGGTAGGTGGGCTTACTATTTACCACAGTGAGAGTTTAAAACATGAAATGTTTTTCAAATTGGCATCAGATTACATTTAATTGCGTACATAGTACACTTTTTTATCAAAGGAGAATTATTATACAATTTACAATATATGCCACAAATTTCTGACAAAGTTTATTATTCTTCATTGTTCTTAGCATAGGAAATGCACATTTTATTATAAAATTAAATGTTTTTGTCCCTTTCTTGATTCTCAAGCTCTCAAGTATAAGTAGAACAGTCTACAGTGGAGATAATGGTATTATGTATTTCTTGCATTTGATTACTCGTTACAAACACAAAATTCACGACTTTGCACTTTGCACACATATTATGCACCTTGTGCAATTTGCAACTTTATGACTGCCTTCTACCTTGGAACTGGAACCACAGGGAAATTTTTTACTATTATTAGTGTGAGAGAATATAAAATATTATAAGAGGAAAACCCCCGTCTGGAGAAAACCGCAAGCCACAAAAATTCTCCTTTTATAATCCAGTTGAAGAGCTGTCAAGGGAAATATGAAATACGAAATGGAACCTCACATTTACATTTACAATTTACATGATCGTAAAATGTGTAGCTATTACGGCTAAATTAAATTGTAAAACCGTACAGTTCTGAATGTGAATGAAAGAGTTAAAATTAAAAGCAGCAGGAAGTTCAATGATAAAAGTTTCGTCAGTTCATTTGCAATGCTGAATATGTGTAGTGCATAATATGCACCATATAATCAGATGAAAAAAAGAGATAATTGGGTTTTTTATGGAGCAAACACAGAATACATTGAATTTTTTTGAAGGTTACGCATTTCACAAAGTATCCTAAATCCTAATACCTAATCTACTTTATTTTTGTACATTATACACATTATAATACATATAGGTACATTGAATTTCCTACTAATTAAAATTGGTGTAAATGTGCAAAAATTGAGGAGGATGTGAAATGTGAATCTTTGTCAACCATGTCTAATTTCGTCCATTTAAATACCATAAAAACACAACTGTGTGTCTGATGGAAAAAAGGAAAAACCTACATATATTTTCATTTGATTTTCGAGTATTTTTCGTTCTTGTTTTATCGAAACTCGTGACAAAAATTAAAAATTCTGTCTGTTCAATTACAAGCTTACTCTTACGATGATAAGAAATGAAATGTAGGATGCATAAAATAATACACAGAAACTACTATACTCTGTAAAAATTATAATACATTTATTTATTTATTCACTTTATTTACGTGTTTAAAATGGGTTTGACAAAAGTCATCCGTACAAAAGACGGTTTTCCACCCCTGAACACGGTTAATATAGAATTATACGAAAGCTATGCTCTCGTATCTCGTATAGTATATAGAGTATAGGTTATTATAATTCGCATATATTATATATTTCGAATTACTTAGAATAAAGAAAAGTCGGCACGTGCTAATGATGTAGTAATTTGTGTGTACAATACACAATCATTAATTATTAACATAGTGGGAAATGAAAGGTAAACAGTCAATTCTCTTATTGGTTGATTCTGGATTCCAGAAAGAAGATCCTACACTGCAAACTCAATGGAAAGTTCATAGTCTGAAGTATGAATATTGACGAAGGTCACTGTTTCTGGATAATTTTTGAAGGAAACGAACGCATTACACGTGATTCAAATTACATGAGTTCTTAGAGAAATTAGATTCTTCTTCATCTAATAATAATGATAATTATTATAAGTATTTTGAGGATTGCTGTTAAACTACCACCAAAGAGTGTTGTATGATTAGCATTTTTATCTATCGGCTCTTATTTAGTTTTTTAATTTTCAATGATTCTCAATAATTATTGTTAAAAATGTACACGTCATAGATAAATCACCAGTTTTAACCAACAACCAACAATGCCTTGAACGTTAAAATTACAAATTACAAGTAAGCTAATATTATATAAGTACATCTATTGAAAATATGATAGACTCAAAATCATTAAAGTTTTTATCCCCCCACTAAGCTTTTAATTTTGCATCACTAAATGCTTTTTTAGCATTGAAAGTGGACTGAAGCAACATATGTTAATTGAGAGCAAGCCTATCTAAAAGTTTAATTTTTCCCTTCACAATTCACATGAAGTACCTTTTGAAATTTGAAGGCGATGGTAAATGAGATCCAAAATCCAAACCATCAAGAACTGAGACCAGTCTTCTTTTCAGTATTTCCACTTCCGTCGCTCTACCAAGTTAACACAGTTTTTCCTATCTCAAAATAAAAAATACAAAGTGTGGTTTTCAAAGAAAGAGTGAAAAAATACTGAATCGGTAGTATAGATTGGTTTTTTTACATTCCTCAACGTTTTCAAATTAAAAACGTTTATTAGAAAGTTCAGTTCCATCATGCCAAACGTAAGAATGGAAAAATTCGGCGTTTTCCAGGTTTTTCGACTGACGATTTTACTAGTAGTAATTAATTCTGTGATAACTAAAGTTCAAGCTTCTCTCCTATACACTGCAAGATTACAGCCAGAATTAGATGTGATAGATGTTGATAATTATTTGAGTAATGAGCGTTTATTCAATTTGCAAATGAATTGTATTATTTTCGACGGAGCTTGTGACGTCGTCGGAAGATGGTTGAAACCTCGAATAAAGTATGCTTTACTTGGAGAGTGTTACAAATGTACCGAAAAACAGGAATCAAATATGTACGTAGACTCATACTTGTAATATAATTTTTAGTTCATTTCAGTAGTTCAACTTTTGAAAATACCAAGATATTATCATTTAAAATTATTTTATATTTATGTATTTCAAGACCTTTTCTGTAGCATGCAGATTGTAGTGAACAGAAAGTTAATTAAAATGTTTTTTAATGTGACTTTATAAATTTAAGGAATAAGATCCTGGAGTTTGTCTTAGAAAATCGACCAGATTTATATCGAGCAGCCGTAGCGAAGTATTTGGAAAATTCGGGCATAGAAATTCCAGATGCTGAAAAGGCAAAAGTGAGAAAACTGGAGCAAGACATTCAGAAGAATAGCTAAAATGTTGTTCTAAAAACTAAAAAGATTACTTTTGTGGTGCATGCATTTTATGTTTGAAATTTCTCACTTGTTGCTATATAATCAGAGGATAAATCACTGAAAAGTTGTGTACTTGTTGAAAATGTGTGTGCTATTTATCGTCAAAAGTTTTTTTATTAATGATTGCAATAATTATTATTACTAAGGATTAATTATTTATTACTAAAGATACGAATTACAAGAGTAATAATAATCATTATTATGGATAAAAAATCCATGGATAATAGTGTAAATACTAAATAATGTGTTGTAATTTTTACAACCGTCGAAACATAATAATAAAAAAAATGAGAGCTCTACAAAAGTATAAATAATATTGAGATCTCCTCATATCACAATCATTTTTTGTCATTAAGGTAATGACAAAAGATAAAATACATCTCTTAATTTCGCTGATCCACGTATTTACAATTTACATGTTACTGTAATAATAAATAATAATAATCTAGTTTGAGAGTAAATAATAAAACTGACATATTCTATTAGTTATGGTCTAGGGTACGTATTACGTATAGTTATATAAGACAAAAGATACGTATGATCGTCCAAGTTCAAGGTCCAACTTCTCGTCGGTTGAAATTTGCCTCTATCAGGGCTCGTCCCAAACGAGCATTAAACATAATTTGTCCTTCTAATCCTCTTGTGACTGCATAATATGGAGGAAGCTCCTTTGCACATTCCCTGGATATTTTCACCCAACATCGACATTTTGTTAGAGTTTCTGATCCCCAAATACTTTGAAACATGCTCAAATTCCATGACTCATGAACATTTCCTTCAAAGACAATCTCTTGGATTTTTAAATTTTGAGTTATCCACAGTACTTTTTCACTTTCAATTGGTAAGTGCAAGTCTAAAACTCTGAGAGATTTTGGAAGCTCTTGAACATTGGTTAGTGAGCCATTCCAAGGACTTAAGCCAAAAGCGTTCAACTGCTCACCATGAATATAAATTCCAAGCTCATTAATTGTACAATGACGAACAAGATTACAGTCAAAGGATAGCAAGGGAAGTTTAAGTCTTCTTAACGTGTTTCGATTTCTCCAAATTACATCATTGATTGAGAGCTGACCAGAGTCAATCGAATTCCAAAACCAGATTCCATCGAGAAGAAGACATTCCAAATTATTTTGAGCTTTGAGTAGTTGTGTTCCTTTTATTAAAAAATATTAAATGAATATAATTTGCAATTTACAATAACAAGAGTTTGAAATAATGTGACAACCTTTAATTTATAATTTACTATTTAATATTTAATATTTTATTTAGTGTGAAAACTGAAAATTATTAGTTAGTTATTAATCCTGTACCTAATGTCCATGGACTTTGTCCTTCATAATTGGTTGCATTTATCCATAAAGTATCCAACTGAAGACCTTGAAGATCTTCTGACACGGCTTTAAATTCTTCCAAATCCTCGTATAATATTCGAACTCTTTCAGGAACCACACCAGTCTGAATTTTCTTTGGTTCTGCATTTATTATCAAATTTTTCAGTGTGTCTCGATGATTTGCAACAAAACGATGAATAGCCAAGTATAAAAGAAAGTCGGAACAATTAATATTAACGAAATTAGCACGACGAAGTCCAGGAAAATGACATTTATTGAGAAGGGATTTGAAATGAGTAGATTCTCTCTTGGTCAAATTCATTTTCTGAAACTAGATAGACAAAATACACGTGTCACATTATGAGCTAGAAGTACATCATTTCATGAAAAGATTTAGTTGTAAGTTGAATTTTAAGCTTTTCCCCGTATTGAACAATATGACGGATGAACAATCCATATAGCATGTAATAATATTTTATATTTTATATTTTGTACTTTGTACCTGTATGCAGTTCAAATTTCTAAAACTGGCTTGCACTGGGAAATTGGTGATGGACGAGGTAAATCCAAGTGTTTTGACACTTTGAGCTTGTTCCAAAAGTTTTGTCATATTGACTCTTGATATATTTGAACCAAAGAATACATTTTGAAGAAAACTAAAGTTGATAAGAAGGATTCGTCGAGATGATAAGGAAAGGGGTCGACTAAGATCGCGAACAAACATGGTTTCCACTTTTTGACTGCAGTTAAAAACATAATTTACCGTCTCATCTGTCAATTTAGCTAGGAAGTTGAGTCCATACGTAGATAATATGCTCCATCTCAGACAAACAAAACGACAGTTGAGCCTTTCATTCCTTGAGAGCCATTTAAAAATATCAAACAGAACCTACATTAAAACGGGAAACAAAAACGACGGTCATTTCTTTTGGAAATTCTAATTTTGCTTATAAAATAATAATAATAATTGAATTTCATTTCTCTCTCATTCATTTAACTGCAAACTATTATTATTATTAATTATTATTGTAACCTCGGGAGGCAGGCGTCTAAATTCTGAGTTTTCTTCTCCGAGCATTTCGAAAAAAGTTCAACACGTTGTCAACTCTGCAATCTGTATTCCAATATAATCTCTTCTTAATTATTGAAGGTATGGTATGGTGAATTTCACCCGGCCAGACCAGGTGAGAAATCAGTGAATCTAATCTAACCTAACACATGTTTTCAATACAATATATCAATACAAGAACTTTTTAGATGAACTACAAATATCTTGAGATTTGATTGTTGATTTAAGACTTAAGACCCAATCCCTCACAAGAAAAGATTCCTCTGGTGTCAAGCGTGTCCAAAATCCAAAACACCAAAGCACTTTCAATGCAGGTCGTAGTTTGTAACTGGATGCTGGATGTAACGGAGGACAGAGGATCAAATCGGAGGAATTTTTAATGTTCCACAGGTTCCATGATCCATAATTCGTAATTCGTAATTACATGAAAATGCCACATGACATTTCATTTGCAATTTGCATATTTTATATAGAATTTTGGCGCAATGGTTTCATAGTTGATAGTTGTTTGTAACTACATTACACCTGGGCAACAGTTTATTTCAATTTTTCTGACATGTGTGTTGTGTGTGTGTGTGTTTGCAGTTTGCAGTTTTTGTTCGTCAATCATTGTCATTGCACAAAATACATCACATGAAATTCATCTTTAGTGTTTTGTGTGTTACCAAATTTGAAATAAAGGAAGATTTTAAGACTGTATGCTGTATGAATGTGAGCATTCTTGATTCTTGCCTGAAGCTGTATAGTATGTAGTTTAATGAAAAGGTGTCAACTGCTAATTCTAAATTCAAACATAAAATCATTATGTGTCTAATGGATAATGGGCAAATATACGCCGACACATTCATACACATATATTATATAATATTATATATAAGTATATTACACATGTATACACAATACACAGATATTATGCAGGTTTTATGATTTGTGCAAAGTTTGCACTGCAAACACGTAAATTAATATACTGTTGATCCTTGGTTTAAAAGTACACATATGCACACTAAGTATTATGTCTTGACTCTTGACAAACAAAAATGGGCTTCTCATTACACATTACACACCAACTTTGCTTTGGTCTAAGTTAAGGTTTATCATTAGCTTAATGGTTCCTTGTATTTTGTATCTCGTATACTAATATTTGCATGCAGCGTCGGAATTTCTGATTTCTGATTTACAAATTATTGTTATCGTGGCATGTCATCTTCCTTTGTTTTACGTGCTATGAATTATGAATCATTTCTGTCCTTGTATACATATATAGTCAGTGGGAATGAATGGATAATGGCTAGTTTATTCTCTGCATTCCCTGATTGCTTATTTTTCTCAATGAACGTATCTAGTATCTACATATTACATATACGTGTGCAGAGCTTTAAATTTGAACTTTTGTTGTTCAATTCTTTAAAAAAAAACATAACAAGTCGAACAATATTTTCTTCGACAAAAAAGTTTTGTTGTGACTAAAATTAAAATGAGTACTGGTTTCCTGTTTGTCATTTTAATTTTTGTGCTGTGTACAACATATAGTATTGGGAGTCGTGCATCACCTTTGCTCCCATCTTCCTCCAAATACAATATGACGGCAAATCATAGTATATTAGAAGGTCAACCCTTTGCACAAATAAAACAATGGCGATTTAAGCGGCAGACAAAGTACGACTCTGAATCCAATAATAATGATAATAATAATATATTATAATATTGTATGCTACATCAATATTTAAATTTCCAATTATTTCAAGGCTAAATATAGGAATTTTAATTATTATACATTGTTTGTAATATATAAAAAAAATGTACAGGTGCGGAGAAAAAGGGTTATTTTCCACTGACCAAGGAAAGTGTTTCAAAAAAGGTAGCCAGGGTCCGTGTGGAGAAGAGATGCAATTTATTCCATCCTTTGAAGATCCTAAGACGGGAAGATGTGACTGTAAAATCAGCAATGAACGGGCGTATATTTATCATTCTCGATTCAAACGATGCTACAAAATATATACACAGGTAGTACAAAATACAAAAAACAAAAACAGCTCCATGTAAAAAATCATAATAATAGTAATTGGTGATACTCAATACTCTTTGATTTATTATTTTATTATATTTTAAGGGTCCCTGTGCTTCTGATAGCTGGATTCTACTTGACCTAAATAAGAAACCAGCCTGTGAAGAAAATCCATGTCTATATAACATGTTTTATGAGCCGTTGGAAAACAAAAACAAAGACTTTATTGCATATAATGGGGAATGTGTTGAATTAAATCAAGTCTCCGACTTATGCCCGTCCAAAGGATTGAAAGTGACACTGACGAATTTCGGTTCTACTCCAACTTGTGTACCTGCGGAATCCGTCCGACCTCTCAGCTTATCAAATACTCAAAGTGACATTTCCTGTCCACAAAATTATGTACGGAAGCTAAATGATTGTGAAAAAGTTATTGTGTTTGATTTTGACCTAAATGAATAGACTGTAAAATACCAAAGGAAACATAATATGAGTGCCATTATTCCAAGTTAGTTTTTTTCAATGAAATTTCCGAGTCTAATTTTTTGTCTTTTACAGTTCAGATTATGTATAAGTATATATGTACGTCCTTACAACTTCTCGGTCTAGAATCCAGAATAATATAGCTACAGTTTATAACGGGAAATGCAAATCAGAAACTTAATTAGTATTTAATAGGTAGTGTTACATTTTGTGCTTAGAAGTACACATTTTTCTAAGAAATTCCTATATTATAATAGTGTATCAGGTTCTGTTTGAAATGCACTGTTCACTGTGTACATTGTACATATGTATGCATGTTTTTCAGACATCAGTAATTTATATGTAAAGATTGTATTTTGTTTTGCTGAGCATTTTGAATACGTCATGTATCTCATGTTTACAAGTTTACAGAATTTAGAATGATTGACTTCAAAGAAAAGTTCATGTATACGTGAATCTGAACCTTGTCTCTGAAATTTCATTCATTGATAGAGATTCGAGATAAAGAATTTGCCAATATTTAGTTGGAAAGCCTCTTCTGAGAAGGCTCTTTTAAACTACATAAATTTCAACGTAATTTTCCCATGACTGGTGGCTCATAGTTATATTAATTTGTTGCATTACATAATAAAATAGTTCATAGTTCATTCATGGCTAACATAATATTATCTGCTACTTTATACTTTATCTTCGATTAGACTATCCACTGTAAACTGCATGTAAACTATAATGTGTAAAAATAATGAAATTAGCTCTCTAGTTTTGATTCTCCTTGCTTAAAAGATATATATTATATAGTAAATAGTAAAGTTGGCCTTATGTAATGGAAAGTGAACAAATGGTAAAACTCCGAGGGGAAGATAATCAGTTTACTTGTACATATGTAATCTTGAAGAATTTATAATTTTTAGTGCTTGTATCCATGATCCATAATAATAATATTAGCTCAACTGTTATTGTTATTTGTGAAATATTTGCTGAAAACGAGTTTAAAAAGAACAATAATAAATAAATACAAATTTTGTTTTGTGTAAAACATAAGAAACAAAAATGGAGCTAAGGAATAAACTTCAGAATTTAGTTACTTCAGTATTCTTTATAGTGTTATTTGCAGCAAATAAATGTCTTTCTTGTCATTCACACATTGTTTCACACATCGTGGAAGAGAATAAAGAACTTGGGTGTGTATTATTTTTAATTTTTACGTTATAACCATTTTTTGTTTTTAATCAATAATTAAGAAATTATTTGCAAATTACATAATATGAAAAGAGCTAAAAAAACATTTTTTTATTTAATATCATGAAATGTTTAATTTCAGATGTGAAGACAACGAACTTTACTACCAAGAAACAGATAAGTGCTACGAATTTAATAGTAGGGGTTTAAATAGTGGACCTTGTGGTAATTTGATGTTTCTGAATCGACAACAAGAAAATTCGAAAAAGGGTCGTTGTGATTGCATAGCCTTAGATGAACTGCCAAGGCCTTTGTTTTACGATAAGCGATCCAAACAGTGCTATTTCATTTTTTCTCAGGTACCTGCATTGCTACCTATATTAATTATTCATAATTCACATGTGCAATAATTGATAAAAAAAGTCTCAGTAATTTATAATAAATCGAGATGTATTGGCGTTTGGCATCTACAGGGACCTTGTAAAGCTAATATGCATGTCGGAATTGTCAATGAACGGCCAAAATGTGTGAACAATCCTTGTGCTAGCCGACAAAAACAAATTAAAAACAGATTAAACATAAGCCACGAGGACTTTGTAAAATACAGAGGTGTTTGTGAACAACTTGGCTCTCGATGTGGAAGAAATGGTATCATTACATTTGTAAAAAAATCTGCAAACATAACTTGTGAAGAAAGAGTGCCAGAAAACCCTATAAGACATGACCTAAAGGTAAAACCAAAGGTGAAAAACCAGAGGAATAAGTAATAACTCAAAAACTCGAAGGATTTACATGAAAGGCTGTTGTGAAAAACCCAGAACATTAATTTCTGAAAATTTTTCCCGTTTTTAGGCTATTGGTGCTATCGGCGCAAGTAATTGTCCTGATGGTCAACATCCAAACTTAGTTGGAAAATGTCAAGAAGCTGTAGAATTAGATTTTTGAATTTTGATTTTTTTTTATGAATAAGAATAGCTGGTCCTTTCTCATTTCCTACAAATTTTATACATATATTATTACACATAAAATATTTCAGACTAATATTCTACGTCAATAAAAATGAAGACCATTGTAAAAACCCTAAATAATAACGTGCTGTTTTGAAAAGCAAATTTTTATTCTTTTTTTATTACTTTCAATTTCTGTTTCGACAACTAAAATCATAACACAGAACACAGTGAAAAGAAAAGGAACTTTTTTTTCTTCCATAATTAAGGACTATCAACGAAAAATCTTATGTGTTATGTAGTTTTTATAAAAAATAGGTAACAGTTTGCGTAAAAAGCTTAAAGTTTTATTAACTATAGAAATCTTTGTAGGTCAAAATTGATGCATTGCTTAGTAATATATGAAACACATAATATTACTCTTTTCTTATTAAAACTTTTACAGTTACCCTAAAACAGAG
Source organism: Sminthurinus aureus (assembly GCA_034698265.1). Lineage (NCBI taxonomy): Eukaryota > Metazoa > Arthropoda > Collembola > Symphypleona > Katiannidae > Sminthurinus > Sminthurinus aureus. Next base: position 70,670 of record JAQGBH010000022.1, read on the forward strand.
CTCCCCAGTGCTAAAACTTCGAAACATGGTGCACATACACGGACAGGTTTATTTAGATTAAATTTAATTATTGGCATGTCTTTATCTGAACATTTGCTGCATAAAAGGCGACCACAATGACGGCTGAAAAAAGAGAATGAAAAATGATTAGTCAAATTACTGTATAATGTATAAATTATTAGCAATAAGTACTTTACGTATGTTATAGTTACATGTGACGGTTTAAAACAATCAAGAAATTAATTTACCAATGATGCTTTCTTAAAGTTATGCTGAATTTGGACCCACATTCCAAGCAAATATCCCCTTCTGCCCACGGTGGCTCTTCCGTTAAAAAGTCTAACAATCTATTTCGTGAATAATCCATTTCAGTTAATTAGAAAAGTACAGATATCAGTAGACATTAAAAAAGGTGTTTTATGCAAAACATATTCAATATTGACTACAAAATGTCGAATAATTATTCAGCTAAACATACCTGTATAAAAGTTGTTTCGTTGGTACTTGAAAATTAAATATCGTTATTCCCTGTTTATTCATTGCACCTAGGCAAGCTTTTGCTTTGACAAGAGACCGGCATAAACCACCATTACCCTGAATATACGCCAACAGTAAAGCTGAAATTGAAAAAAAAGAAAGATGTTTTTAGTTTATAATTACTATAGATCAACTAACGAGTAAAGTTTAGGATAAAGTATTATAATTGAGTAGTTAAAACTAAAGGACTTTTTAACAGTAATAAATGTAACAAATGCTCCTTTTACCTGTGTTACCATCCACATCTGGCTTATTGATTGGATATTCGGGCATAGATTGAATGAATAGATCAAAAATTTCACTAGAATTTTGTTTTCCATATCTACAAAAAAATAATAATATAAACGAGTTACTACAAATAGACTTCATTTTGAATTTTCAATAATGATAATAAAAGTTTGGTTGAAAATAAAAAATGCAGTGGTTTGTAATATATTATATTATAGACCTATATACCTGGCTAGATAATGCAAAGGATTTTGTCCTTTCAAGTTTAATGCTTCTGCATCGATACCTGTTGAAATAACGAAATACATTCATTTAAAACTTGCAGTATTTATTTATTACACTCCGTAGACACATGATACGCTCCAAAATATCAAATAAGCAATAATCATTACAGTGTAATCCTTTTTTTTTACATACGAGATTCTGCAAGAAGTACTCTACAAACTTCCAAATTCCCTTCTTTCACTGCTATGTGAAGTGCATTGTTCATTTCACTATCAAGTGCATTAAAATCCGCTCCTTCAGCTAAAAGAACTGATGTTATGACTGCTGATCCACGTGTAGCTGAGATATGAAGCGGTGTGTACTTTTGAGGTGTTCTCTCATTGACATTTGCACCTCCTAAAATTAAATTCCTAACCTAGAAAACCAAAAAAAATACAGACACAATTAGGTACTTTTTTTACTTTAAGTTTTGAGTACATTCACAAAATCATTACAAATTCAACAATAACAATACAATTATTGTCCCTCACCATCATTTCCGAATCAGTCTCTATAGCCAAGTGAAGAGCACTTAACTGCCGACTATCTTTAGTTCGACAATTGACATCGACATTAATAGACAGTAGAAACAGTACACTCTCAATATCCTTCTTCTCAACTGCAACATGAAGGAAATTTCTTCCCTTTGAATCATGCTGTGAATTAAATCAAGAGGAAAAAATGTGTCATATATTTTTTATTATTTTACAATAAAACTTGTATTAATTTATAAAGTTTGAATAGATTATAAACACTGCTTATTATTATGTTACCTGTTCAGCTGCAGTTGGGTATCGATTGAGAATAGCTTGAGCTGCTTTATTATTTTTATAAATCATTGCTGTTGCAAATGGTGATAGTCCAGTCTTATCTCGTATACTTAAATCTCCATCACTTTGGTTCAAAAGCAAACTTGTAATTTCATCATGTTGATTCTGAATGGCAATGTGTAATGGTGTTTTACCCTCAATGTCCTTTGGACAAAAAATAAATAATTCATAAATGTTTTATTACTTTCTTCATTTTCTTGTCTGTTGTGTATATTGTATATTATGTTAACTTTTCTCGATTTAATTTTTCTAGTACACACCGCATACTGCATTGATATTTTATATTGTATTGTATTTGTTCCTTTATTTTGTACCTTTAAGTTAATATCCGCTCCATGTTCCAATAATGTTTTTACAAGATATGAAAGACCCCATGTAGCTGCAAGATGAAGTGGAGTGGCTTGATCTTTTGCTTCATCTCCTCCGGTCCCGTTTGGACCCGGTCTTCTAGGAGCATTTAAATCACAGCCAGCTCTAATTAAAAATGCTCCAACTTCTTCTTTATTTTCATCAATACTACGATGAAGTAAAGTTTGAGAACAGCCTTCTGGTCCTGGACTCCAAAAATCTGTATCTACGCCATATCTATGAAATGAATGAACACTGTTATTAGTACATTCTGATAAAATCAATAAACAATATATTGGATAGCAAATAATAAATATGGGACAGTTTCTTGTAAAAACTAAAACAACATAATTCAGAAATAGTATACTAGAGTTATACAGTTAAAAGAAAAAAAGTTCTTACCGGACTAAAATAGAAGCAATCTCTTCAAGTTCTTTTTCTAATGCAAACCATAGAGCACAATCCCTTAGTTGATTTGGCAATGACATATCCACACCTTTTTTACATAGTGCTTCAACAACGATAGGTAAATTTCGTTCCATGGCAAGAAATAATGGAGATTCTCCATTATCTGAAGACCTATATAAGTAGAAAAAATATACAGAGTATAAAATACAACATCCTATTTCTAAAATCCTACTATATTGATGAAAGACATTCAAAAGAGAAAATTTAAATGAATTTTTTAACCGTTTCTTACTTTTCATTAATATTTGCACCATGTTCCAAAAGAAATAAGGCAGCATTTTCTTCCCCTTCCTTAATAAACCTATTTAATAACGGTTGCCCATCAAAATCCTTGGAATTGACATTTCCACCGCCTATAAATTTTAATCATAGGTAATATCATTTACATTATTAGAATACTTCATCAATCTTAAATAGTTATATATTATATGTATAAATATTAATAACAATGATACGTCTTTTTAAACGTCTAAAACTTACATGTAACAATGTCAGCAGCAAAAGTAAACTGACAAGTTTTAAGAGCGTATCCTAACGGGGTAAATCCTTCCGAATCTTTCAGATTAACTTGTAACTTTTTACTACCTGTAGAATTGTTTAAACTGTAATTTAACAAAGCGCGTGCACACTCAATTTGTTTCTCAATCACTGCAACGTGGAAGGCCGTTTGCTGTGTATATTGCTGTTGAATATTTGGATCCACTCCATGTTCAAGTAGAGCAAGGGTTAATGAGGGAAGACCAAATCCGCACGAGAGATGCAAAGGACTCTGACCCTAAAGTAATAAACCAAGTAGAGTTTGTACTAAATTAGCATTTGGTATTTTACTTGACACAGTTACAGACACATACACACACAAATTCAAATGATTAGTAAACATTTGGCTAGGAAAAATATCAATGTTAGTTTTACTTTGTCCTTGAACTTGATGTAATATTATCTTATTTTTTGTAACTAAACAATCAGTCATTACTGAGACAGAGTCCTAGTTTATTTTTCTTACCAATGCATTCAAATGATTGACGTTAGCTTGATTTTTGCATAGGAATATCCCGGCAGTTTCCATCTTTTCTTGAGCACATAGATGTAAAAGAGAATCTCCATTCGGTGAGCATACCTATAGAACATCAAAAACATGCCATAACTATGAGGATTGAATACGAGCCAGAAAATGTCAATGCTGAAAGGAAAAAAAGTACAAAATAAATAAGACAAGCTAAAAAAAGGTGCACACTCAAATACATTTACACATATAGATAGTTAAGCGACAGGCAAAACGAAGTCACATCGGCATCTGAATGAACCATATATACTCAAAGTGTGAAACACGTTGTGTGTGTAAAGTGTTGTACTCCAATCCATTCCTTTCAATTTTAAAAAAGCTGTTAACTTGAGTTTCTCCTCCCTTTTTTTCATTCTTTCGAGAAAAAAAACATCATATTTTTTGCTTCAAAATCGATCAATCAATCACCAGTCTCATCATCATAAGTCATCATAAATATACATACAGAGTTAAATAGCGAAATATCAAATTTCTTTGAATTCATAACATGGCAGCCAAAACCGACAAACTAATTCAAGAAATAATGAAATTTCACAAGGAAAAGGATTACAAAAGTATTTTGAAAGAATTCCATAGTGTCATGTGTGCTGAAAACCAAGCTCAAAAAATTTCACTAAGAACTGTAACGTGGCCTGTACCGACTGAGATGGATTTAGAAATTTTGTGTACTTTTATTTATTCCCGTGAAATTTCCAACATTTTTAGCATTGGTTGTGGAACTGGACTTTTAGAATGGTTACTTCTTCAAATGATGGAACGGAAACTTTCTTTATCCTTACAATCTAATGGTATCGACGATAATAATTATTATTATTCTCATAATAATAAAGTAGAAAGTGCTACAAATGATATTGATATTTCTATAAACAACATTGAAACCTTGGAGTATCCTGAAAATGTGGTTCCCAGTGATGATAATGACACCAATACGCAAAAAATTATACAACACTGTTTAGACAATAATCAAACCAACTCAACAGAAGTTACAGAAGATGAAGAAAAAGGCATAGACTCTGGAAATAATGATAATGCTACATGTTCTTCTCCAGGCAATGAAAAATTTAAAAATAATACCAATACTTCTGTTAATAATAATGACGAACCAATTTCAAATAATAGCACCAGTGAAGTAGAAAACAGGGAAATAAATGAAAATGGTCCAAGTTCACTTGAGGATAGTGCCTTTGAAAGTATTCCTGAATTTTCAGACCTTGAAAATCCATGTCTACCATTACAACTAAAACCTGTAACGTTAACAGCTGTTGAAATTGATTCACAGTGGTGGAATAGTACCTACAGCCCTCCTTATTTTTTACAACATAAATTTGCCGATGAAGATTTTTGTACAAAAACTCCATTCGGATGTCATAAAGATCTTCTCATGTTCTCATACTTCAACAACATGAAAGCCTTTCTTAATTACCTCAAGTTATTTCAAGGAACGTATATTTTGATTATCGGACCTACAGCAAAACAATACTGTGCACCGAGTCCACTAGATCTAACCTCACATCCTGAATTACCCTGTCATGAATGGAATATGATTTTATTTCAACGTTTCGGCCTGGAACCTGTAGATTACATTGCAATTTACTCCAAAGCTCAAGACTTTTACTTTTGAAGTTTTTTCTACTTTAAATTACAAATTTTAATCAGGAATATTTAGTTTAAGCGAGGTGCGTAACTAATTTAATTTTTTCTACATTTTTTAATTTAGCATTACATTTTAAATTAAAACAATAGCATAGTAAAAGAAAAGGAAAATACAGTGGTAAAGTGATTAAAACATTACGTTTTTTGTATATATTTTTTATTGGTTTTGTACACTTACAGCACTGGTAGAAGCTCCATTTTTAACTAAAATTTCTGCCATCGTATCACCATTTCCTTCAAATTGTTGAGACTTGGAACTTTTCAATGCCAGCCAAAGAGCAGTTTGGCCATTCTCATTTTTACATTCTAAATTCAATTTGGAATTTTCAAGAAGCAAATGAAGCAAGGTTTCATCTTCTGTAAGAACACATATATGAAGAGCTGTCCTGTAAGTAAAGTAATACACAAAAAAAACTTTATGACTTGAAGATTCGTATTCTGTTGCATAGTACACAAGTACATACATATACTCCCACTTTCGATTGACATTTTTACATGCTATTAAAGCCATTTTATTGTATACATAAATAGGTCGGCGTGTTATTTTTCTCTTATTATTATGATCAATTTAATTCCAATAGATCAGTTGATCGCTTTTTGCTCAACACTCAATAATTCTTCTTTCAATACTAATGAGTAATAATACTGATTTAATGACTCATAAACCGTTGGACACCCTTTGCACTGTACACTATACATAAACTGAGGACTACTTATAATGTAAATTTATATGGTGCCTGATATTTTTTTCGAAATCGAAAGTTCTGCTTGTTAATAGTTAATACTTTGCTTAATTTTAAAATAATGAATCATACTAATACTTTATCACAGATATACAATAATCAAGAAATCTGTCAACTCCACTCCGTAATACATATACAGATACAGATAAACACAGAATAAAGCAAAAAAACTATAGTATACTTCTTATTACACTATATTATGGAACGTGTAATTTTCCTTAATTTGCATGTGTCATTCTCCATGCATAGATCATGTGTTTACACAATTTCAAATTCAACAACCACTTCAGGTCTTTAATTTAGATGCTTTACATCATATTGTACAGTGACTAATGACTAATATATTATGCATGTATAACGAGTAAGTTTCTATAAAAAAATTATGTCCTAAAGTTTGAAATTAATAAAAGACAGAAAAAAAGAAATCGTGAATAATTGATAATGATGATGAAAGTAACGACCGTCTTCACGTGTGTGAAAAAAATGCGTTTTTTTTTCATTTCATTTCGTTTCATTTCTATTGTGCCACTTAATACTTGAATTCATCATCATTCGTATCATTTCTTTACAGTACTACACCTATATATAAGATATATATTGCTACGATGAGTACCTTATAAAACACACTATAAGAATTTTGAGCTAAAGCCCATCATAATAAGCATCCATGCATGAAAGGAGTTTAAATAGTGATGTGTGAAAGATGTAATATACAGTACTTGTTGAAAATACTATATATAAAACTTACATTCCTTCTTTATTTTGAGAATCGGCATCAGCTCCGCTTTGCAATAGCTTTTTTGCAACTTCATACAAACCCTTAGCACGACAAACAAGATGAAGCGGTCCATCGCCACTTTGAGGCCACCGAATTGATGGGGAGGCTCCGTGTTGTAAAAGAAATAACGCAGAATATTCATCGTCTGGAACGGGAAAGATAGAAAAACGATATAGTTCAAAATGGTTAGTACTCATCAATTTTATGTTTAATTTAAAAGTATCCCACTAAATACTCACTGGCTTCAAGATTGATTCAGTACAGCCTCAATAGTTTTGTTTTTCGTTTATTGTGTATTCTACATAGTACCTATAGTATACAACCAAATTATTTTTCTTATCATGGTGTAGTTGTAATAGATACTTACTTCTAAGAATTGATTTATGTAATAGAGTATACTCCTTGGAATCTCTTGCATTTAAATCGGCTCCATGATCCACCAGTGTTTTCGCAATTGACCCCTGCTTCGTTTTTAATGCCAAATTTAATGGAAGTTCATTCCGGTCATCAACTTCATTCAATTTCGATTTGTTCTAGAAAATTGAACAGAACATTGGTTTACTAAAAGTCAGTTGTATTTGTAATGCATAAAATAGACTCGTTGAGCTCAAAAATAGATATTTTGCAATCCATACACTGTATAATAAGTGAATCAGAAATACATAAAAAATGTTTCCGTAAATGTTTCTCAATGAAATACGTAGCATGATGTCAGCACGCATTTTATGTGTGTGCTTTTTTCGTACAACAAAGTTTGTACAATAAAATTCATGCACATTTAAAACCCAAATTGAATCTTTGAAATTTTCTCATATTCAAGCATGGATTACGAAAATAATGTAACAATTGTCAGAAGTTAAAAATACAGTAGAATTCAGGAATTTCCTAATAATTATTGTTTTACAATTTAAAGTGAAAACATTTTAATTATTAATAATCAACATCACTTACTACTATTTTTAGGTATATCAAGAATTACACTGTAATGTTTAAAAGACAATGTACGTTGATGAGACATTTAACAGGACCAATCTTCATAGCAGAGATAAAACACAAGCGGTACTGATTACTGATTCGTAACACCAGATATTATATAACAGTATAGTGAAACATTGTATACAGCTATTACAAAGCGGAACAAAATAATTATCAGTTATATGTGTATTGTACATATTTTGAGCGTGTTCTTCTTTACATTTTGCTACCTACTCTGGAACTATCATGAATGAAGATTATTTTTACTCACAAAAAGAACCTGAGTAATGTATAATACACAAATGAACGAACCTTGTGTGCATAAAAGAGTATACATGCGTACGTGCATAATGTATAGTGTAAACTGTAAACCTATTGACGGTTCAAGATTCAAGACATGTTATGTTACTGTACAGTGTCATGAGGAGCGTAAGGCGAACTTGTACACACATTACACATACAGTATTCAATTCATTCGTGGTGATGTACTTACGATGGACAATGTATTACATATTACAAATCTTAGACACTCTTTTACTTAATATGTATGAAGTGCATGATAGTAGGGGATTTGATTGTTTTCCTGATAACTCATTAAACCATGATGCACTTCCACCGGTTGTAAACAGCTCTTTTTTTTAAGGAAATGCAGTGTGAGAAAAATACACTCATCAGTAGTTTACCGTAATGCACTTAACGCTTACTTTCTTTCAGTCTCCTTTTTTTTCTTCCTTCACAGTGGGCATACAAAAGATCTCTCAAACAAATACAGGGAGCAGGTAGCAGCTGTTTCTGCTTGTCGGGCGCAAAATCTTGAGATAGCCCTCTTTTAAAAGTTAAATCTTGTTCTCTTACGTTTTTATTGGTACATAATATTTCTACTGAATTATTCTACTCATTATTATTAGTTGTAAATTATGAAAGAAAACTTGTTTAAATACATGTAATATACTGTAAAATGTTGCTATTACAAACACCTTTTCAATTTAAGCATTACGTATTTTACGCCTTCCAACTACCAACTGCAAAAGTTTAGAGATGACTTTGACTTGGTAGTAAAAAAAAAAAATACAGTAATAACCAGAAAATAATAAAACCAACACGTCTTACCACAAATAGCCACCGTAAATATACAATACTGTTAGGGACTATTATCATCTCAACCCGTACCAATATTTCCACCTACGATCTTATGACCATTTGAATCTGTTCACTTTGTAGTTTTATTAAAACGTGATATGAATCAACTCCAACATTCTTGTTTTTTTTGTGGAATAATATAATAAAAAGCCTTTTTGTGCTTGCGTTACCTTCCCTCTACTATAAAATGATACTATTTGCAAAAACTATGAGCCATATGAGTCATCCATCGAATCAATATGAAAATGTACCTATCCAAGTAATAAAAATGTACAGTCATCCGTCATCTCAAAATATAATTCGAACCAATGTTTGCTAAAGATGAAGAATTAAGAGTTGACCCATCTCCAGTATCATGAATACCTCTGATGATTTCATTATATGAAACAGTAAAACATTTCTTGGAAGTTCACCGTCCTGTATAATATGTTTATGCAAAAAACCACCACTGTCTCTTTTCGTTCATTTGCATCTTGACTTGAGCATGATGTTGATGATTCATGACTAATACGATAAGCAAATAATACTAACTGCCAAATTAGGTTAAAAGGACTAACTAAGCAAAATAGTATGAAAAATACCACCTGACAGTATACTATTATTATACATATGCCTGAATAAGATGAGAAATAAATGCAAACGAAAACTGAACGCTGAAAGTAGTAAGAAAGAAATTTCATACATGCAATGTACATAATATATTACACTTTGTCTAATCTCACGATACATGCAATTTGACTCTCGTGCATCTGATAACTGAAATCATAAAATCATGATAATAAAGCATTTTAAGCAATAGTTAAGTTTTCATATTTTGTTACCATTTCATATTTTTATGATCTCTAGAATACTTTAATATTATGGTAAACTGTTTTTGCCTGAAACTTCATTTTTTCTTCATGTATAGATAAAGTCCTTTATGCAAAATGTAAAATATCACCTTTCTAACCTAATTCTGTCTCAAAGAACAGTACTTATAGCATTTTTCACAATATACATTATACATGATAGAAGAATACGAAAGTCTAACGTCCTTTAATCTGTATTATGTTGTCTTTTTGGGAATAATAATACAAAAAACAATACATCAGATGTAACCATTTCGTGTGTAATGTTCTGTCTCTATTTTTTCGCATTGCCAAAATCCTGTGATAATTCCAAACAAGGCTTGTAGTATACATAATAATCGTAGAGTAAACTAGTACTAGTAAACCAGTATTAATGTCTAACTAGGTTTACACGATTAGCCACGCCAACAGTCTTTCCCTCTGCCCTAAAGGACGACAAAATCATGAGGATGGGTTTAATGCTTAGACTATGCACAAAACACAAAATGTAATACGCACACATGTACATGCATGTAGATTATGCATTTTGCGTGTGTAAAGTGTAAACCTTCATCTACCTTGATACTTGATACAGTCAAATGTACTAAAAACATTGGTCATTATTGTTTGGCAAAACTACAACAGTGAGCTTCTATGTATTCCTAAATTGAAGTAATAAAAAATGCAGAGATAGGGAAAGAAGTGAATCACTGTTTTTTGTATGTGCATGCGTTTGCAGTTTGTATGTAGTATGTAGTGTGTACTATGTATTACAATAACATATTTTCCAATCATTTACAGACAAATACACAAAATTGTACAACAGTAATTTTTACACAACTTGTGATGATCTATAATATAGGATAACAAGAAAGATCATTGTGGCAATATGGAATAAAAAACAATAATAATTTGAGACTAAATAACAAAACTAATTGAGATCTACATAACGGTACTACGTGATTCCATAAAGAGCAGTAGTAGAAGTAACAAGGAGAGGATCAAAACATAAAACATAACATACAAACAAACAGAAAGAGAAAGAATGAGAAGCCTCAACATTGAACATCTCATGAAGAAGAAGGTATCTATATCTTCAAGTGGCACACGTTGGTTCAGTGTCCTGATTCCCAATCTGTAGTAAAGTCTCAAGTCTAGTATACATACTAGACTTGTATATGCGTGATGTATAATGTATAATATAGCATAAACGAGAGCAGCGTGTCTTCTCAAGCAAGTGAGCTCTTTCACACCAACATGTTCGAATGAAAAAAAGAAAACTTTAGCGTAATGTACATACAGACCAGTACCACATGTACATATGCACGTTTATAAGAATGTATGAAAAATAATAGCTGCACTTTACGCAGATTATCATTATTATTGCATCTGCATCTATATGACTCTCCTGTCAATATAATACTGTGGAGAATATACAGACTAGACTGTAGACAATAATATATACGCAAATATTCATACATCTATACATTATATGTATACATTTAATGATAATAATAAGACGAAGAGAAAAGTTAAAACCCTTTCGGCATCAACGTGAGGAAGGATCGAGGATCAAGCAAACATAACAATAATAATATACTCATTGTATAGAATCTCTTTCTTTTATATCAACTTTTACTCTCCCATGGCTCTCCACTAGTTAACACCATACGAAATACGAACTACAACCCAGCTGCAGTCTGCACTCAACAGCAACATCACTAGCCAACGTTCACTTCCTTCAATAACAACAATAACTTTTCTTCTCTTCATAGTTCTTTATATATAGACATATACATATAGTTATATATAGATTCACAACGATAATAAATAATAATAAGTGTAGTGTAGTGTAGTGTGTTCCCTAATGTGCGCTCACGGTACCGTATATCAATTAAAGTAGTAAAACTACAAGTGAATTATCCAACTATCATCTACTACTACTGACTTGATGCCAACTCTTCAAATTTACTACATTTACTTGACACAAGTCACAACACTACATTACATTACAGAGGATCGACAGAGTAGAGAGAAGAAAAAATAGGAAAAGTGAAGCCTCCATGGGAAATTATTTATTAATATTCTCCCGTCTCAATGAAACCAAAAGTCAACAAAATTTAGTCTCATTTGTGAAACAATCATTTATCACTGCATTCCCTACTTTGGGACTGTCAATATTTTTCCGCTACACAATAAAAGGAACAAAATGGATTTCATTTCCTCATCATTATTACAGAGTTCATTTTTTAATACTCTCCCTATCATTTTTCTGCTATTCAACTATGGTAAAAATTGTTTTGTCCGTTGTAATTAATAATGCTGTTAAAATATAATTGTAGTTGTTTGCATGTTGTTCGGCTAGACAAATTCAAAAGTGACTTACTTACAACCGAGTTATTAAAACTCGGTGTTTGGCGTATAAGGTCTTTACTGTTTACTAAAGACAATTCGGATTCACGACATTGAAGAGAGCTTATTAGCTTTACATTTTACATCGTGTACATCAAAACTTTGTTGTCTCAAAAATTTGATACTTGTGGAGTCAAATCAATAAATATAAGGCGTCTATAAATAATAAGTGTTGTGCGTGTGTTGCTGAGTACTGAGTACCTGAGATTTGAGCCAATGAGCTTCTTTAATGTTTTTGGTTAAAATATTTGTGTTCTCATTGTGTGAACTTTGATACGTTATAAACATCGTTTGTGTATTAATGATTAATGCTAAATGTTATTAAAAGTGTGTGCACGCATACTCTGGACGAATATAATCTATCTATTGAAGGTACAGTCAGATAATAATAATAAATAATAATTTGTTATTATGTGCTCAATATTTAAATATAGGTGAAGCTATTAGATGCTATCAGTGTCTAGACAGACCAAAATCTCACGAACGTCACTTATCTTGTTCCTACTTTGACAAATCGAAGAAATTCCATGTGGATTGTGAACATTCTACTTTTTGCATGAAAAGAGCTTCCAGTTTACAACTAAATAACGGAAGTAAGACAATTCACTAACAGTAATGCTGGATTTTTTTTCTCTAGAATCTAGTATAAGAATCTACAGAATACAACATTATGCATTGAAATAAATTTTATGAAGCTCAATAATGTAATTAAATTGATGATGAATTATACTTTTTAGCTGTGATCAATATCGCTGTTCATGCATGTGCAGATCAAGCACAAAAGACAGTGATAGAAGATGAAACGGGTACTTTCAATTGGGGCAAAATAGTACACAAGTACATTTACAACGATGGATGTATCTCCCACCCTACTCATTTCATGCTGACGACAGAAACAACACGTAAACTATAATTAATTTACCACAACAATGTTTTAGTGTAACACAGTGTAAATTTCATATCAAATGGGAACCCGATGAAATGTAAAAATCAGTGTAAAAACATATCACATTTCAATGTAGAAGTTAACTCTTTTCTTACATTTTTGGATTGAAATGTATTTCGTGTGACAGGCTCCAGTTTGTGTAGGTAAACTTTTACAAGATTTTCACACAAATTCTAAATTGTTACATTTACATGTAAAAATTGCATCCGAACTTACATTTCACACCAAAAACACAAGGAAAAAGTCTACATTACAACCAAATGTAGGCTTACTTATTTACACTGATTTTTATACTTCATATCAGGTTCCCCCTTTTTTTGTGTTCATCGGAATTTAATGAATAATAACTTTGATATAAATTTTTTTCTCCTGTGTATATAGATTGTTTCTGTTCTAAAGACTTTTGTAATGCAAGCCCTCCAACAATAACTAGTACACAATTTATGCCAATATCAATACTGTGTGCTATTGTTATTCCTTTTCTTCAGGCTCTTTATACATAGCTTACATACCGATAAAGAAGTTTAAGTCGATGAAAACAGTATTAGCAGTATTATCATTCATGATAGAATACATGTATGTATGTATAGTATACACTGTATACATAATTCATTCAATTATGAATTATAAATTTTCGAAAGGAAACGTGACGAATATTCGTCAGAGTCAAAAACTATATTGAAAAACTTACACTATACACCAAAGACTGAACAATAAAAGCTTCTAGCTTCTACCCACAAGCTATGGTATACTGATTATGTATACACCTAATATATTACTTATAGGTCAATAAAAAAAATATGTAATCCCTTTTTTGTGGCTGAAAAAAAATGAAAATGTTAACGGTAATGATAGAAAAATAATGGAACAAAATATCTAGAAGAAGAACCAACGGCACTGAGAATTAAAGTATGTTTGCTGCTTACTGTGACTTCAACCAAGTAGAGAAAAACGACATCCTCTCGTTCAACCCGGATTGCATCATGAAGTGGAAATTGAGACTTGGATTTGAACATATCGTATAGGAGCGGTGCAGTCATATCTTGGAAATCTTCTTTTGTAAAATCAGCCTACAACAACAAGACAATTCATAGAAAAAAATTAGGTTTCAGTCATCACAAATATACGAAATATAGTTACGACTACTATAATATGCTAGAACGATATAGGGAATGAAAAACCTTTAATTTATTTTTTTAGGATTAGAAAACGAAAGAAAAGTATTTTTTGTTAATTTTTGCACAGCACAGTGATAACTGACAACAAAGTATTTTGTAAATTATAAATTATAATACATACATGTGTAATGTGCATATTATATTATACAACATATTTTAAAAAGTTCGGAGTTCAAGAGACCATTATCCATGATCTAAAATACTGTGATAATTTACTATGTATAAAGTTTTGTTGCTTGATGCCTTCCTTTTAAATTTTAATAGATTCTATTTAATATTTTTATTTTTTATAATAATAATAATAATTGTAGTTTAGTATTTGTATTCGCATGTGTGAAATGACAAAATTATGATATTATTTTGATTTTCTTCTTGTTTTTTTTAACTTACCCAATGTGTAGAAATTAGATGAGAACAATGCTCCTTCAATGCGGACGCTCCTATTTCTTGTGCTGTCGTATAAAATTTGATACAATTCTTAATCTTTACAGAGGATATTAACGTATTTTCACACCTATGATTTTCAAAAACAAAATGATATTAATATTTTTATATATGATACATGTAGGATTAACAATTTTTAAATAAGTATGTTATGTATTATGGTTCTTATGGATTTTATCAAATAATTCATGAATTGAAAACGAATAAAAAGATTTCTTACTTGTTTACTAGTTCCTGTAGTTTAAAGTTATTGGCAACTTTCATCAATTCTAATGTTGAAATTTCTCCACATGAAAAATCTAACTGATCCGTGTACACCCATTTAAGAATTTTGAGCCCAACCTGAGACAAAAAAGAGAGTTATCTTTAATATGTAATAAATGCGTTTAAACAGTGGAGAGGAATCAATGATTAATTATACTAGGGAAAATGCTTCCCTATATTATGCTTTATTTTACTTACATTTTGTACTAGATCAGACCAATCTGTATAAATGAAAGTGAACAACCAAAGAGAATGATATTATAATATTGAATTATTGTTGACATGTAGTACATTGATTCAATATGAATGGTTTTTATTATTATTGTCTAATATTTTTAATGCAAGTACTATTTCCTGTACCTAAAACATCTACTTCTTGTAAATTAGGAACACCCCAATATGAACTCCTTGCCAGTAGTACAAATTTGTGAGCAGGAATTGTTTTCTCCTTGAGTTGGATTTTAATATCACTGCAAATACACAGCAAAAAATGATAACAATTACTGTGTGTTTTTAAAGTGATTTAGATTTAGATTTCATCTGTATAATGATTAATAATATAATATATATCTCTGTACCTATACTCTTTCTGTTCATATAGATCAGCCACTGTTTTTAGTAACCGGACTACAAAACTGTTATCTCCTACTTCTCCACAAGTTGCACATGATATGGCATACTATATTATTATTTATGAAAATAGAACAACCACAGAAATTAAAAATAACGTACATCTACAGGTATTATAAATGAATAATCTGTAATAATTGCATTTCATATTTTGTAAAAGTACTGTGAAAGTATATTATTTTAACATCATTATACCTTTCTTTCAAGCTCAGTATGCCGATGCTGTAATTTTACATATTCTTCCCGTAGCAAAGAAAGATGGTTATGAAGTTTTACAACTTCGTCACTGACAGCTATAAGCAAAACAAAAAACCCAAAAACATTTAAACATGTTTCAAGTGATTCATATAATAATTCATAATCAACAAAAAGCTTTAACTTCATGACAAGTATATAAGTGTTGTTTAAGTTTAATAGTTAAAATCGTGTATTTTTAACCTTTATTAGACATTTTGCTTGATATTGCTTTTGGTGACGGTTCTAAAAAGAACTTGACAAATTCAGGAATGCAGGTATTTGGAATGTAGATTAAGAGAATCTGTAAAAAAAAAATCAATACGATTTTAGTTACAAGTTTTAGATCTTTTGGTGTCTTACAGTATAATATAATACAATGCAAATACTTTTAAAAGAATAAATATATATAGATGCCTGATG
This sequence comes from Sminthurinus aureus, assembly GCA_034698265.1. Lineage (NCBI taxonomy): Eukaryota > Metazoa > Arthropoda > Collembola > Symphypleona > Katiannidae > Sminthurinus > Sminthurinus aureus. The sequence continues at coordinate 87,055 of JAQGBH010000022.1, forward strand.
TGATAACATAACATAAAATACATAATGACTTACGTTTTGGTACAGTTTCGAGAAATGTTGATAGATTTTTAATAATGTTCATACATTTCAATTTTCAATCAAATGGCACTTTTTGGGTACCGGTATATCAATCAAGAATCTTGATTAATATAATATTTGTTCACAAAATTGACAAGATGTCACAATTTTATTAGGTATATATATACATTTGAAATAAATAAGTTTTGAAAAACTAGAACATAAACTACACAATGTAAAGCGTATACACCTATAATTTAATTATGGCAACTATTTTTTTCAGCTATATGTTCAGTATGCAAGCTGTATAATCTGTCAAAATAAACCACCTACTATAATAATATTATTATAAATACTTTTAAATGAATGACAGGTTCTTGACCAATCTTTTTATTTAAGATTTAAGATTAAATACTATTTTCAACTAAAACTACACTTGAATGAAAATAAACAGAGTTTCTATAAATGCACACACACACAAACTAACTGTATTTAACTATTTAACTACAAATAAATAATTTTAAATGGTTTTAAAGACAATCACAGTTTAAATGATAATATTTCTTGTGTTAGAGCTTTTTTTTTTATGCACCAATGCAAAAACATATTATGAGTAGATTTCGAGTGAAAATTCCTTGCGGTAGTTTCAATTTTTAATCGGGAATCGAATTTTTGAAGTATTTTGGATTTTGGATAAAAAAAGTTTGATTATTTTTAATTGTAGTAGTCTTCTCAAGTAGTTTCCAACATGATCCGAAACGTCAGCTCCATTTTAAGGTAATTGTCATTAAAAAGTATTAACAGTTTCTACTAGTATTTTTCATTAGAAATTGCAAACCGGATTAGGTACGTAAAAAATAAAAAATGGTATTGCATAAGAGAGTATTATGTATTATGTATATTTATTATAAATGCTTATTTTTATGTTTTATTTAAAAGTTTGACTTTGACATTGTATGACCTTAAGATGTCATTTACACTTTACAAATACGTATAACCCAACCAAATAATATAAAGTATTACTGTCTGTATGTCTGTATAATATAAAAAATACTTTCATTTTACAGATTGAAAGCTCACTCTGCAGCTTGTGTTTCTGTACAAGCTTCCAGGTCAAAGTACACATTGCCAGATCTTCCATATGACTACAATGCTTTGGAACCAACAATCTCGGCTGAAATTATGCAAATTCATCATTCAAAACATCATGCTACATATGTTGCAAATCTTAATGTAGCTGAAGAAAAATTAGCGGATGCAGTAGCTAAAAAAGAGACTAGTGCTATTATTGGACTTGGGGCTGCTCTCAAATTTAATGGTGGAGGTCATCTTAATCATTCAATCTTTTGGCAAAATTTGAGTCCAAAAGGTGGTGGAGAACCCACAGGGGAATTAATGGAAGCTATCAAAAGGGATTTTGGTTCATTTGAAGCATTCAAAACTCGATTGAGTGGTTCAACTGTAGCAGTTCAGGGAAGTGGATGGGGATGGTATGAAACACCTATATTTAAGAATAATTAATAGTTATAGTTTAAAAAAAAGTGATGTTTGCATAAAACAGGAATACTCTTTTTGAGATTTTCCAAAGTATAATATTTATTCAAATCTTGGATATACAGGTTAGGATACAATAAAACTACTAAAAGACTTGAAATAACTACATGTGCAAATCAAGATCCACTCGAAGCAACTACAGGTCTTGTCCCATTATTTGGAATTGATGTTTGGGAACATGCTTATTATTTGCAGTAAGAATTTTTGTTAAATTTTTTATCAGAATGATTGATGATGAATGATGATGATGCACTTAGTGCAAAATATATTATGGTATGAAATCCATGAAATATTATGGCTTATAAACTATACAATGTTTTTATTTTTAGATACAAGAATGTGAGACCGGATTACGTTAAGAATATTTTCAACATTGCTAATTGGAATGATGTATCTAGTAGACTTCAGAAAGCAAAGCAATAAGTAAATAAATAAATAAATAAATACTTTTACTTCAGCCACAAATAATTGATAGTGTTTGAAAAAGTAATCCAATTCGAAAAAAAAAAGTTGTACTGATCAAATAATAAGATATTATAACTAATAAACTGTACCATATTATTGTTATGCAGAGTTATATTTTGTAGTATGTGTTGGACCCGATTCGAAAGAAAAAAATGTTGTTTCATTCACCCGATATGTATAATATCTCTTCTGTAACAACTTTTAGGAATAATAATAATTATTTTCATAACGTTGTAGCTAAAGGCTGAAATATGTATAGTCTGCGTATCTTCTATTGTGTATATTGTGATTAGGTAGCATATTATCCGCTAAGTGACGTATGATATGTAATGAACACGCTCGAAAAACGAAAAAAAAGTAATGGTACTCATTTTTTACAATTATTTAGTACTTCACGGTTTACAATGCGTTAAATAATGTAATTCTAACGATTTATTCTTTGAAACCATCTTCTGCGTTACATGTCTCTATTTTAAAATTCATACCACATTTGTAGAATCGAAAAATGTAAGCTTATTTAAAATGGAAATAAATTTGTTCAATACATAGGTTTACAGAACTATTTTACTTTAATTTTTCAATGTGCGTTTTTTATTTATTTATTAAATGTATAATATCCTTAACTCAAAACTCATATTATATGAACACAAAATAAACCGGATTTTATACGCGTCGTCCGTTATACATCTGTATAATATATTTATGCTTACATATTATTTAGAAACACGTATATATAACATTTAACTCTTTGTGTATTTAAAGCATAATAATAAAATAAGTAATAATGGAACATTATAAGTCACTACGAAATGAAACTAGCACAAAATAAAACTGTCTGAATGATCTTGCATCCAGACATTTCTTTGTAATAATATATTATAGAGAGAGAGAATCCTCTATTTTCACACAAAATAGAGGGATCGGTTAGCCTGCACCTGTGTAAATTTCACATATGTTATATTTTATAGGAAATATATGTATACAATACATTTACCATTTACATAATAATACGTTACATATACTCATAAAATCTACATAAAGTGGCTGCTTTTCTATAATATCATTGTAATGTATTTACTTGACATAATATTTTGTAACAGTAGTAGAAGAAGAAGAGTAACAACGATAACAATAATTATAATGATTCATTGAACTACATACATCAAATATGTAGTTAAAATTATGCAATAGGTACATCAGTATCATATTTCATGTATTATATATTATATTACACGAAAGTTACAACATATTAATATTAATGTCACATTTTGTAAAAGAACGAAGAAAAAAAACAGAAACATCCATCCATGCATATATTTAACATGTCACATATAATGTTTTTCTGCTTTCAATATTATAATTTACAATACAATATATTTAGAACATTTTATGCATGATAATAATATACACACTATGCAAGCGTAGTGCATAACAATTCAATTGTGTTTTACTTTTTCATATTATGTCCAACATAATATGTTTTATAATGTATACTTAATATATTCGTCTCATCATGTTAGCAGTTAATATCTGTCAATATTATATTATCAATAATATACCCTTAACATTATACATTTAGAATTATTTGAATATTTGATTTATTATTACTACCTGAATATTACCAATTTGTTGTATAATTTTCTTTTTTTTTGCAATCAATGCAAAAGGTTCTAGGCTGTGATTCTTTCTATAACTTTTACTTATTACTTAAAAAAAAGTGTTTATAATCACTGTTCTTGTTGTTGTTGTTCTTTTTCTGCGGCTTCTTTTCCTCCCATGTATTCATATTTTACAAATCGAACACCTATATTCAAAATTACAAACAAACAAGGTACAAAATATTATGCCGTACGTCTTTTATTTATGCACTAGACGTAAAATATTGTAACATGCAAAATAAACACTAAAATTGAGTAAAAGAGTAAATAATATGGCATTCATATGATATGAATAATATAATATTACCTTGTGTAACTTGAGCACATTCATTTGTCAAATGGCAGGCTAATAAAAGTAGATTTCTAGGTTGGACCTTCCAGGCAAATCTAGCAAAAATTAAAGAGTAGAGACATAACGCTAGAAAGAGAACAAGAAAAAATCATCAATATTATACAATGTAACCCATCAATATAAGAATTTAAAGATGCCTACGTTTGTGTCTATACTCATGTATCATCAATCGTTCTTAAAAACATTTCAGGCACATGTCTATCAACCATCTAAACACAATGTATGATAACAATGCAAAACATACCTAATGTCATTTTTCCACTAATATATTTTGGATCTTTTCTTGTATCTGCAATTGCAGCGATTGGGATACCTATAATATGCAAAAAATGTTTACACACATTACACCAAAACCATTTCCATGTTCTTCTCTCTATATTTATTTGCAAATGATAAACATGCATTATTTATTTTAAACAATAATAGAATATTTTTAGATACCCCAGTTAGCCACTGGACCCCAGAAATGTGTGCTAAAAATAACAAGGCCAAATCAAAGTTTTGTTATTACAATCAAAATATCAAAATGAGACTGATTTAACTTTTTTAAGTACATGAATGTGGTAAACTTATTGACGTACCTCATTAAATATGAACGGAATTCTTTTGACTTTAATTGTTCAAAACCTTTTCGTAGTAAACTTGCCATTTTGTTAAAAATATATCAGATCTTCAACTGATGAACACAATGTTATTTAATCGTTTGACTAGGAAATAGGAAATACACACAAATAATTATCTTTGATAACTGTAAGTAGAGAGTATCACAAAAATTTAATCATTTAACAATATACAATATGTGACGAGCTTTTGATGTGAATCTTATATAAAAGGATTAATTACGTACACTGTACAACAGTGATTTTATAATACTTAGCTAAAAATATGGATGGATTTAGCGAATTAAGTAATTGAAATTAAAAGTAACCCAAAACCCAAAACCCAAATTCTTTTTTGACTCACGTGCCGTTTTGAATTTTCGTACGTAGATTTCTCAATTGGTTTATTGCAAAAATAAAAATTACCAGTGCTTTTGTCGAACGTCGAAAGTTAGACCAGAAATACAAAAAAGATAAATTTTTTCTAGGATTCCAGCAAAAAATAAATTTTACTGAAAAACTAATCAGTACTCATTAGAAACTATCAGTATACATTAAATAAGTGTGCATACTCTTGTGATTACTTTCCAAAATTCCAAAACACAGCCATACTTTTTAACTCAAAAACTGAATAAACTATTTTTCAGTCCTCAACATTTTTCAGTGGTTTTCAGTGGCTTTTATATATGATTTTTTGTTTTTCTTTCAGTTACATACTGTGCAAAAGAACAAAAATTAACCAACCCAAACATCCTTGAATTTTTGGTCGGGATTCAAACTCAGAGGATTTGCTATGCAAAAAAAGTTTGAAGTTTTCGCAGTTTTGGAAACAATTTTTTAGTTTTTTTGATTTAGAAAGTGTCAAAATTTTATAATAGTTTCAGATCCACACATATTACACACACACACACATATTACACATGACATAGTGATATTTTATGTAGTAGATAAAATAATAGAAAATGTTGTGTTTTATACTTAAATCTTCATGTCAAAGAAGTTTACTGGGAAGGGTTCATCAAAATGTGTTATTTAGACCGGCCAAGATTCCGAATCAACAGCAATTTCAAATGTTCAGTAACTTTAATTGTAAATCATGTTTGACTAATAATAATAACCTCAAAACCTTTTTATCGACAAAGCTCTCAGGATCTAATAATAATAATAGTCATACTACTTTAAATATCAAAAGTAGACTACAGAATTTAATATGTATCCAAAGTAGAAATGTACATTTAAGTAAAACTAAGTTAAAGAAAATGGTCAAAACGGATTCAGTCATATCAGTTCGATCAGATCCAGAAGCAGTAGTAAAAAATGTCAAATTATCTAAATCTACTAAAAAAGAATTTACAAGATTATTAGGCATTGCTAAAGCTGAAAAATGGCCTTTAACAGGTACTTGCATACATGTATTATGTATTATTCTGTAAATCTATGCATATTTGTACTCAAATTATATTTAAACAGCATGATGTAATAATAGATATTTTTTATTCAATTCATTTGCATTTACTAACGTTTTATGGATTTCTTTGTATGTTTACTATTTACTATATAGGTGCTATACTTCTACTCATAATCGCCAGTGCCGTTACAATGAGCATTCCGTTTTGTTTAGGGAAAGTGATAGATTTAATATATACAGGAAATACAGAAACCACAAAAAAGAATTTAGAAACTGTTTGTCTTGCTCTACTTGGTATTTTCCTTCTGGGTGCTGTATGTAACTTTGGTCGAACTTATCTCATGTCAATTGCGGGTATGAAATATTATTATTACATCATAAAATAAAATACCATGTAAATATATTATAATGTGTCATGCGGAAGTGATTTTGTATCATAATACATAAAGTATTTATAAAGCATTTTGTATGTATTTTGTTTTTAAAGGTCAAAAGATAACAAATCGAATGCGTACCACTGTATTTTCATCAATTTTAAAACAAGACATTGCATTTTTTGACAAGAATAAAACAGGAGAATTAATCAATAGATTATCAGCAGATACTTCTCTAGTCAGTCAATCTGTCACAATGAACATTCAAGATGGTCTTAGATCTTTATTTCTAGTTGGTGCGGGTGTTAGTATGATGGTAAGAGTGTATACACAGCAGTATATGCTGAATTTCTTACGATATGAAAACATGATGTGTTTCTGATTTACAAATAAATACCATGTAATTGTATACTTTTCTGTTATAGTTTTATGTCTCAACTGAACTTGCTGTCGTAGGCTTAAGTGTAGTTCCTCCCGTAGCTGGGATGGCTATATTGTATGGTAGATATGTACGAAAAATAACGAAGAAAGTGCAAGACTCTTTAGCATCTGCTACCCAAGTAGCTGAAGAGCGCATATCAAATGTTCGTACTGTTAGAGCATTTACTCAAGAAGAAATGGAAAATAAGAATTACCAAACCAAAATTAATCAAGTCTTAGATTTAACATATAAAGAAGCCCTTGCAAAAGGAGTATTTTTTGGAATTGTAAGTGTTTTGACATTATAATATTCAACTGTTTTCAAGTTTTATTATAAAGTTGATCAAGATTTTCTAGTACTATACAAAATTACATTACTTTTGTTAATTTCTTTCTTTCTAGACGGGATTAAGTGCAAACTTTATTATTTTAACTGTCCTTTACTATGGTGGTACAATGGTTACTGCAAATACTATAACTGTTGGTAATTTATCTGCATTTCTTCTCTACGCCGCGTATGTAGGAATAGCCATTGGAGGTAAAAATTCATAACATTTTATATTACATATATACTTTTATTTGCTTAATCATTGTACTATATTCTATTATCTATTATCCACCTGAAAACCCTTCAAACTAAAATTTGACATTTGATTTTTTTGTCTCACAGGTTTAAGTTCATTTTACTCTGAAATGATGAAAGGTTTAGGTGCTTCAACTCGTATATGGGAATTAATTGATAGGAAACCAAGTATACCGTTGACAGGTTAGACAGAATATGTATAATACATATTACTGTTAAAAAGTTGATTGGGATAAACAAAAATTCTTGTAATAACGAACAGTAAATCTAATGATAATTTCATGGGGAATTTGTTTTAGGTGGAATTATACCGCAAAATGTTGTTGGACATATTTCATTAAATCATCTGTCATTTTGTTACCCTTCAAGAACTGATGTACCTATATTTCAAGACATAAATTTGGACATACCGGAGGGCACAGTTTTAGCATTGGTAAGGAAAAATAACTACTAGTATTTTTCAAACAAAAATGATATTATTATTATTTTTGATCAAAAAATTTGAAAGCTATTGGTAGCATAATAAAAAATGTTCTTGTTTTTTTTGCTGTCATTTTTGTTTCTCTTTGTTTTAAGGTTGGTCCTTCTGGCTGCGGAAAAAGTACAATAGGTGAGATTAAAATTTAATGCTTATTTTCGTGCCAAAGTTTTAATACTGCCATGTTTCTAAGAAAAGAAACTAATATAAGAATGTTTTGTATTTTTGTTTTTTTTTTTTAAATATGTATTCAGGTGCTCTACTTCTTAGATTTTACGATCCTACGGCTGGAAATATAACAATTGACGGTATACCTTTAACTCAATGGGATCCTCAAGGACTAAGGAAACAAATAGGCCTTGTTTCACAGGAACCTATACTATTCAGTAGTAGTATCCGAGATAATATTCTTTATGGATCTCCAGATCCTGAAAAACTTGACGATGAAGAAATTTTTAGAGTAGCTAAAGAAGCCAATGCGTATGATTTCATTATGCAATTCCCGGATCAATTTAATACTATGGTTGGTGAAAGAGGAATCATGTTAAGTGGAGGGCAACGACAACGTATAGCTATAGCTAGAGCCTTAATTAAACATCCGAAAATTCTCCTATTTGATGAAGCAACTAGGTACTGATGATGTTATAATTTATAAACTTTGCAATTTTTGTCCACACTTAGAAATTTTTATTTTAGACTTTATATTTATCTTTTCAAAACTTTTGATTTCTCATATTTACCTGGTTTTTATACATATATTCTTTTCAGTGCATTGGATGCAGAGAGTGAATATCTCGTTCAGCAGGCACTTGAACGCGCATCTCAAAATCGGACAGTTATTTTCATTGCTCATAGACTTTCAACTATAAGGAATGCGGATAAAATTGCCATCTTAAACCAAGGACAAGTAGCAGAGGTAGGGACATATGATCAACTCATGTCCATTAATAATGGATTATTTCGCAAATTAGTAGACAAGCAGACGATTCAGCAATAAAAAGTAACATTAAATTATCTAAAAACGTAATTTAAATAATAACAATAATTCTTGTTGACTATTATTATTACTAATTACTACTACAGTCAATAGTTGAAATTATTTTTATGAATGTAATATTGCAATATGTATTTGAGAGCGTTATTTTTATAGAATGAACGATAATAACGCGTCAGTATTACGTTTTATCCATGTTTACTTTAAACTTTAAACATCACATAGCATAATCTTGTTTTATTTTACTGTATTGGGTTTATTGAAAGCTTTATCATTATATATATTGCAGTTATTAGGGAGAAGCGTTTTGTACTTGAATAAAAATAAAGATGTCTAAAAGAACATAATATTTTTTAATGATTGAAGAGTGAAGAATCAAGAGCAAAAAATAACCATTAGCATTGTATGATTTGTATATAAATGGTTTAAACATATGGCATTTTTTTTATTTCAAGGTTTTTCAAATACAAACGCACACACACACATATCGTATGTATACACAAGCACTTTATGGCTTCTACAAATAATAGTATTGACTATTGACATTTTGGTCTAGCCAAGATTTTTTGCCGTATACTTAAAGTTTAAACATGCATAATTTATAACCAAGCGATGGAAAATTGAAAATTTTACTAATTCATTTCAAGTATCGGTAAAGTAAACAACAGTTCCTTAGTGTAAGATGAGTGTTTTAAAGCTAAGGAAGTCATACGTCTATCTATTGAATTTGTATTTAATCAGTAATTACTAGTATGTGCAGTGCAGCATAATTGGATAAAATGTAGATACTGTAAACTGTACAATGTACATTCATGCATGTATATAATTTATCATCTATTATGCTCCTTTCTATTTACAGTTGATATATTATTATAAAAGAGCGTAGTTATTCATCCAACCAAGTTTTTCAATTTCTTCAATACTTCAATACCCCACAGATTTTTGGTTTTCATGTAGTTTGTTTTATTCCCATGTCTACTTTTAGTGGCCTACATACACATGTAGGTCACGATATTCTTCCTCATATGTTTACTTTCACTCCCTGTAGGATTTACAAACTTTTATTTAGTTTTGAGTTGAAGTTGAGTAAAAGTGTAAAGTTGAATGAAAGCTTTATCTATAACATTATTTGCCTTTGTCTATTGGAACATGCAGCCCTGTATAAAGTATAAAGTACGGAGAGGGATAAAACTGTAAAAATTCCAGTACAAAGAGACAACGGTAGGAAATATTTGACATGGAACCAATTATCATTTGATATTGTTATGCCTTTCTGTGTTAATAACGCAACTGCTTATTGTGGTTTAGAGTTCAGAGTGTGTGTAATGCAAAAATGAATCTCATTTACTAAGTATTGAAAAAATACAATACTTGATCATTTTATTTAATGATAACTTTGCAAAGGTTTTACGACTTGTTTCAAAGTTTAATCAGTTTATATTGATAAAACGACACAATAAAATACTTTATAGGGAAAATGTAAAATTCTACAACAATAGGTAAATTTGGACATTCATAATACAATGGTCTGTTCATCTAATTGAACTTTTTGCGACTTGGGGTTGTCACTTGTTAGTGTACATCAATTTTGTATTTAACATTTAGTATGTACAGAAGAAGCGCCTATACTATCGTATCTGTGACTCTGATCTATTTAAAAGGATTATTCTTCCATAAATGTTATGTTATTTGAAACGGCAGTTCCGAAAACCAATTATTCCAATTTTGAGCACTTAAAGTTGCACCATGTTAATTATATCATGTACTTACTAATTCAATTATATTTGACTCGTGAACTTCAGCAGTGGAATTCGGGTTGGAAACTGTTATACCTCAACAGAGCATTTAAAACATGGAGTTGCATTCATGAAAGTTCAAGTTATTAGTTAACATCATAATATGCTTTAAATATGTGATGCGATAAGACGACTTAACACGCAATTTACTTGAATAGAAAAGACTACTAATCGTAAGTAAATACTTTGTACAATAAACAACTTGTACATCAGAAATAAAAATCCACAGATAAAGCGATGGATACGAAATCTGAAAAATCTTTAGTGCATCAGTTACGTTGTGTATTATGTTATATACCTCTGAAGAAAGTGACAACAAAGAGAGAGAGAGAGCAATGCATTTATGCTAGGTTGATTCAATCCTACAAAAAAAGGTACATGAGTGAATCAAAAGTAGAACAAACAAACATTTTTGATAGCTTCATTTGGTAACGCCGTTTCTAAAGCTTTTAAGTTTTAAGCATCATTCAAGACCCAACGAAATTATAACAGCAAGGAACTAAGAGCTGTGTTCAGAACTCTTTTACCGACTAATTTTGAGACCAAATTTTTTCCATCCTCTGTCAATTAAATGAGGGTCGAGGGTCAACTTATTGAATCTGAAATCACCTGCATGCCTAACATTGCAAGTGATTTTCATCATTTTAAAAACATTACATAGGTTCCAATATTTTTGAACATTAACTGAATTGACTCACTCTAATATATTTAACTTGCCCATATTTCAAATTACATTTCAAATGCATACATATTAAATATATTCTTGAAGCACCCAACACTGCAGAAAGATTACTTTGAAAACATGTGTACATTGTACAAATATGCAAAAATAGAGAAACTGTTAACCATGCAAAATAGATGTAAACTTCAAATTGAACATTGAACCTCATCCCAGAAAGAAAACTAAATGAAAATAAAATGTGATTTTTATAAATATGTATAAGAAATATGTATAAGAAACCAAAACTCCAAATTCCACTTGAAATACAGAGTACAGAGGCTAAGTGAAAAGAGCAGTATCGGAATTCATAAAAGTTAAATGTAAACTCAAATGGGTCAGTGTTCGCAGAGTTTCAAGTCAGTGTTTTAGTCCCGATTAAGGGTGCGATT